>UFQX01000329.1:1129312-1297947 GCA_900497675.1 Arapaima gigas | reverse complement strand
TGTGGGGGGGGGGGGGGGGGGACTTTCCCAAATCTCACTAGAAGACTAAACACTGTGTTGCACACACAGCACACACACCAGCTACACACACGTGGGGATCGTGCCAAGTGCACTGTGTGGACAGTTCCTGGTGTACTCCAGACTGTGGTCAGAAATCCACGGCATTGCCACAATGAAACTGCAGTCAGTGTTGTCGCTCTGGTGTAATTCCCATGTTAAAATACACTGTTCTTCTGAAAGGTGAGAAAACCCAATGCAGGAATCCGCTGAGCACCATTAGTTTATTGTAAGGCACCATTTGGCATGTATTACTTGAAAATACAACTACTTCTGTCCACTAACTGTTCCATACCCCCCACACCCCACTTTCTTAAAGTGAAACTGTCACATTTGTAACAGCACATGGGGACGGTGACCCTGCTGCACAGCATACGCATGCTGGGACTGTGCAATGTGCGCATGCACACACACAAACCGCCTTGTGCAGGGCACAAACACCCACAGCACATATGGGTCTGTGTGTAATTTATGATTTTATGGCCTGATGATTTTTGGATGAAATTGTGACCTTGGAGTTTTTTCTTTTTTTGAGTATAATGATGTTTGGCTGGAGCGTGTTGTTTTGGGCAGATTGGTGGGTAAATTGAGTGATGGTATTAAAAATCAAATTGCATTCTAGCGAAAATGCATAAATCAAGGGATTGTGGTATCAAAAAATTTTAATGAATGAATCTTATTGTTCAAAAATTTAACTATCTTGCTAAAGCATTTTAGAGGTTGTTTGTGTCTTATATACAACAGAAGTAATATTTTTAATTGCACAAGGGCTTTATAAAAACCTTGTATTGTGGACAGGTTGGGCTTTAAGGGTTCCGTGCAGGCAACTGTTCTGAAATATAGACTCTGACAGCCACTTGCCTGATAGTCCCAGGCCAGGCTGTTGGGGCCAAGACCACACCCGGTGGGGTCAGCACACTCCACATAAATGCTGTAGATGTCGTAGCACTGAACATCCCCTGTGGAGTTGTACACTATACCTACAGGACAAACAGTGAGCTGTAGCAAGTGGAACCAAACAAAGCAGCCCTGCAGGCAGCTGACCATAACATCCTAAATATATTATTGTAATATAAAGTAAATATATTTTCCTCCTCTTAGCTACGGGATGGTAGACAGTGAACAAACCCTTGATGAACTTACAGTATTGCTACATCATGTGCTACTGTACAAAAGTGTCTACCTGGTGGGAGGCTCAGCAAATATAGAGACCTCCTGAGAGTGTGGTGCCAGCCAACCCCCCTCTAGGCACGTTATTTCATTAAATCCAATCCTCCTGCCAAACTTAGAACTGGGACAATGCTATTCTTGAACGTGTGGGACATCAGTTTTACCGAAAAATGGGATGGTTTCAAAGTACCGCAGAGCATGTTCTTAATTTGTGTGCCATTTAAATGTCTACCTGCTACCCTACCAGCTCTCAGTTTCCCCTCATGTATGTCAAATGCCTCTTTCAAAGTGCATTTGTCCCACACTGAGACCCCCACCAGTGCAGATCACTTAGGATCTCAACATCAACCTGCTGCACTTTGGAGGAAAAACTAATGGTTCTGTTTGTCAAGTGGCTGCTGGTAATACGCAAGTTAGGTTTAGGCAGAAATGCCACTTGAAGAGCTGATACTATGTCAGTCATAATCCAGTTATTTCAGTTGATTAATTGATGCATCAGGAAACAATTCAAATCAGTAGATAATACAGAATCCAACTCAGTTTTAGCAGCTCATGAGCCTGACTTTTTTCTTCCTACTTTTTTTTTTTTTTTTTTTTTTAAATCAGCCCATGTTACATACCGACAGTGTCCCTTAACGCAGGCAGGACATCGTCTGCACCTATCATGATGTCACAGGCCACCTGCAGAAACACACACAGTTGTGCAGTTGCAGTCTCGTATTTCAGGATGCAAAGTGTATCTAAGGCATAGAAAGGTGCCAGCAAAACATTTTTCTCACAGGTTTCCAAAAGTCGTACGTTCACACCACATCAATTCGCAGCAACACGCCCCTCAACGCACAGCTGTGTTGCTGTCATGCAAACAACGCTTTACTCCTTTTTCCACCTGTGGTACCTTCACTGGGTTGGCAGGCATGTTGCCCATGAAGTGGGTGCCGTAGGGGTAGTCCAGCATGGCCATGAGAGTGAAGCCATTACGCAGGAGCCCCTTTAGCTGGTGAATGTCTTGGTTGGATGCCGGGGTCTTGCACAGCCTGAATGTAGATTGGATACGTCCATAATCTGCAGAAGAGGGGTGTAATGCAGAGTCTCACATAGTAGCCCGTGTAACAAATACAACTCCTCTACTTGGCGTTTACTGATTTAGTTACAAAAAGTGTTATTTTACTTCATCCAATAGCCTGAAAGTTCTGGCACAGAGTTTTTCCACCACAATTACCTTCACGTTGTGCAAAATCTTCAAGTTGCTGAAATGCTGCTCGCACTGCATCTCGGCACAATGGGTTGTAGTTTTCAAAATCCTAAACAGAGTGAAATTAACTGATGAATTTAAAAACGCATAAGTAACTGCTATTGCATTTAAACAATGCAAACTCACTGCAGTCACATCCCGGAAAAACTGCCCCGAGTTGCCCAGGCCAACAGTGGACAGGATGGGGGCGCTGGCTGCTAGGGCTCCTGTCACGATGTTGGGGTAGCGCAGCCTCATGTAGACACTGAGCATGCCGCCATAGCTGAGGGAAGAAGTTACCATTTCCTTAGTGGGCATAAAGAAACAAAAGTTGCTTGCGCTTCTCTAGATTCTAATAGGAGGTTCCAGCCCTGCATTACACGTTTTAACTTCTTGGGACATCTTGGGACAACTTCTTTCTTTCTTCGTGACTCTTTCCAGGGTAAACTTTACATACTATGGTATAATCAGCTGAAAAATGTAATTAGAAAGCTAACATTTATTCATAGATAAAACAGAAAATGCAGTGTATTAAACTGATACATATACCCTCATCCATTCACACTGTATCTCTCACTGAGTGAAGCTGCTTTAAAGCACAGCATCAGTCACCTGCCGCCAAAGACGATGACGGGACACTGCATCGCCCCCAGCTGCCGCTTCAGCTCGGTGATCATGATGGCGTAGTCCGCGAGCGCCTGCTCCACGGTCAGCAAGCCAATGTTCGGGATCTCAAACGAACTTTCGCCAAATGGAAGTGACTTGCCGTAATACCGCTGCAGATGCGGGAAGGTGAACGTGTTACTGTGTTAGGCTGGTGCACTGTAGTGAATCCAACTGTATCACACAGCACCAAGTATAAACAAAACATCAAAATATGAGCTCAGTATGTCTTCTGTGCTCAGGGTTCACTGGTTATACTAGAGTACACAGAGAAAATGATACTTTCTGCTGTAGACATTTTATGGAGCATTAATCACAGGTGTAAGGGGGAGGGGGGCTAATGTTCCACCCCAAACATTTGTGCATGACTCCGTTAAGTACTTTTGATATCATTTTTAGTCCCCCCCCCCCCCCAGCACCTGACAAGATGTTACACCACTGATTTGAACCCAGGACTCCTCACACGACAGTCACGAGCCACACCGAGTCACGTGAGCTTAGATCTTACGTGTTCTGCAAATATGACGAGCGCCCCCTGCTGGGCTGCGGTCTCCGTTATGAACCCGGAGTTGAGGGCGAATTCCCAAATGTCCCCCTCGTTCCCGGTGTAGAAGAAGATGGGCCCGGTGCCTCTGAGCCAGTGCTCGTCTGCGCACACACACACACACCGGCGGTGACTTAGTGTGTCACGATCATTTCTTAATCAACAAAAATAATAGATCGGTTTCACTTTAAACAGCTGCAGGTTCAAGTCACATTTGGCAACAAGGGTTTCAAATGTTCCCAAAGGGCAGCGTGTGGCCAGCAGTTTACCTGCGATCAAATACCGCTGGTTGAAGGTGCCGTTGCCCATGTTGTTGAAGTTGAAGTGGTCCAGAATTTGAGGGAAATACTTCTCTTTAAACTGGGCTGCCGGTGCACCATGAGATCGGCGGACCTGGAAATAGCACATTATATGTATCAAAATCCAGCAGCAACAGGACGTTACCGTTAGCCATCGATATTGAGAAACCTGACCTAAACCATTTAAGGCCCTGGTAAAACCAGTCACAGACAGTGACATTTTATTTTTCAAATAGTCATGAATAATCCAGACTACCGCTTTTACATCAACTATACCAGGCGCTGCGGTTTACTGCGTGATATTCTCAGCTGGTAAAGGCTCGTGCCTGGCAGAAAAACTATCACATAACATTATTTCAACGGTCTTACTGCCCCCGCGTCGCTGACGAACTGCTGTCCGACGTTTCCATTTTCACGAGAGCTGGTCACGAAATGCCGTGTCATAAAGTCCCTGTGCGAGAGTCCGCGAGTGTTTCCATTTAAACAAAAAATGACGGCGAAAAGTACGAGACGCCTCGGCGCAAACATCTCCGCCGCACCGCAGACGAACTGCGCCGCCGAAGGTCCCGCTGCGGTCATGTGACACGACATCCACGTGACGAGGAAGGTTCCGCCTGCCTCGTGCATGTGCGCGCGTCAGTTTTGCGCGAGGGACGGCGCCCAAGTTGTTTTGTATAAGTAAATTAGTGTGTAACCGGATTGATATGTGGGAAATATTTTATATGTA
Source organism: Arapaima gigas (assembly GCA_900497675.1). Taxonomy (NCBI): domain Eukaryota; kingdom Metazoa; phylum Chordata; class Actinopteri; order Osteoglossiformes; family Osteoglossidae; genus Arapaima; species Arapaima gigas. Next base: position 1,293,256 of record UFQX01000329.1, on the reverse strand, counting down.
TATATTAGAGGTTGCTCGTTATGATCTAAAATTTAGTAGCAGTCGTAACAATCATGCTGTTCTATTGATTGCGTCATTAGAATCAAATGCTTGAAACAAACACAATTTAAATGCCTTACACTGAGCACAGTAGCCTTTCATTCCATAAACTGTGTTCTCTAGACCTGGGGTACAAGCAAGAAGCTCCTGGGGTGATCTGACGATGGAGCCCAATGTGGTGACACTTCAGATCAATGTGAGTCCTAAAAACATGTTTCTGGACTTGCTTCTACATCTCCTTGCATTTACAATAATTTAAGTACTGAAGCATTGCTAAATTAAGACAACATTAATCTGGATGGTTTCTTGAAAAGTCGGGTTTACCAGGGTTCACCATTCCAGCAAGTACTACTGATACTAGCAAGTCAATGGGCTAAAGTAGAAAACTGACATATAAACTTGATCAGTCTTGTGTATGTAGCTGCGTTTTGTAATTAATTTCGGCCATCTGGTTCTTCCCATCGTGTATCATTTATGACTAATATCCTTGTACTGAACAGAATCATTGTGCATACAGTACTGTGCAAAAGTCTTAGGCACCTGTGGGAAAAACGCTATAAAGCAAGGATGGTTCCAAAAATAATGCCATGAATACTTATTAATCAATAAACCTTCTAAAAAGTGCAGTAGACAAAAAAACCTCAACCAGATCAATATTTGGTGGGACGACCCTTTGCCTTTAAAACACCATCAATTCTCTTATGCAAACTTGCATGCAGTTTAAGATAGAGGTCGGTAGGTTCTTCCAAACATGTTGAGGAACTGGCCACAATTCTTCTGCACACTTTGACTGTCTCTGCATGTCCTCCCAGACTGACTTGATCATGTTGAGATCAGGGCTCTGTGGGGACCATACCATCTGTTGCAGGATTCCTTCATTTTGCTGAAGATAGTTGTGTATGACTGAGATGGGGTGTTTGAGGTCATTCTCAGGCTGCAGAATGAATTTGGGACCAATCAGAAACCTCCCTGATGGTAGATAAGAATCTACCTGTACTTCTCAACAGACATTGAAGTTGCCTGCCTAAGACTTTTGCACAGTACTGTACATATACATGTATATAAATTTTCCAACACGCAAAATATATTTATTTCCAAATCCATTGTTCATTGTTAAACCGGAATTTTCTGACCGAGCCACATTCCAGAAGACATACAGATCTTAGTCTTTGTAATAAATGTTTAATATAAGTACTTCTTTCTCAGGTTGGCTTTTTTTCTATTTCCTAGGATTGCTTGTTTGTGGTGGCATTGCAGCAGTTGACAGAATGCTTCTTTGCCACTAAAAAAGTAATGATTTATAATTTAATTTTTATTTATTACATTATTTCCTGAGTAAAGCATTGTTTTTTAAGGTGTGTTTCCTTGTATATATTTGTCTGTCCCTCAGTGAGATAGTATGTCTCTGTTGCTCTGTCACTTCTTATTGACTCAGTTGTCTGTGTACTATTATTCCCCAGTCCTGGTATGTTCCAGTCAGGTGTGCCCCCACCCATTCCCTCAGGAATGTGAAAAGAACTTCCTGGTACTTCAGTGTGAGCAGAACCCAGTACTGTCGTTAGCTCTTGTTTCGTTCTACATTTTTCTAAGTATCACCTGGATCGCTTGTATTTGGCTGAATTTACTCGTAGCCTCCACAGTGCAGGAACACCTGTACTTTCTTGGTACTTTGTCCAGTTGTAACTGAGGCTTGGCACTACAGTAAGTACTTGGCATTATTTATTTTTTACAGACTGTTCCACCTTCTACTTAAGAAGATAATAACATAGACTGTGTTAAATGACTTGTGTTAAATGTTAAACTTCACAGAGAAGATAGAATTTCATTACATCATGCCAGGGTGAGTAAAAGAATATCTGCAGTATATTTAACTGCTGCTAGTTAAATATCCTCAGGTTGTTTCTTGACCTACCCTCAAACATATCTTTGTACTTAAGTGGAGTTCACTGAGGTCCATTTCTATGATATTGAACTAAATTGGGCTGAAATATTTTAAGCTGTGAAATAAAGTTAGCATTACTAGTCCAATTTACAGCTTTATGCCTGTACTTAAATACATGTTAATATTTGTTTCAGTTAAAACTTGGAACACTGATCAGGTTCTTTTTATTATTATATTTATTGCTGTACATCATTTGCCATCTAAGGGGTATTTCAGGAAGTATCGCTTTAATGTGGCTTTGCTCTGTCTCTGTCTGTCCCGGTCTTGCAGCCTTCAGAGCCATGCTCTACACGGAACTGCTGCAGTTGTGGAACGAGGCAGTGCAGGCTGTGGACGGGCGGGACTGGGAGGGTGCCCTCTCCAAGCTGAACCAGATAACAGAGCCCACTTCACGCACACTCTTTGTAACCGCATCTGCCTACCTGGCCCTTGGCCAGATGGAGCCTGCCATACAGGTGAGTGGAACAGCACCTGGAGACTAGTGTGAAGAGCCTTCTAACATATTAATATTGTGTGGATATCTTTTCCTGGTGCCATATGTTCTACACACATATACTTGCTTTTATGTGTACGTGTTTTGTCCTTAAATATTATTATTAATCTATTACAGGTTCTCATATCTTCATCTAAATTGACATACATATTTATTGTTACTTTACTGGAGCAGTGCCAGCTTGCTTAACACTTGGGTTGTGTTCTGTTCAATTTGGGCCCATTTACAACTTTAATTTATACGAAATATGGTTTATTTCATCTGAGTGCCATAAGGGTTCGTGAGATCCCATAGTAGGGATCTAAATATATAAAATGACTGTTTAATTGAATTTTATGTGTATTGTTTAAATTTGACATGTTACAGGTGCATTAACAGTATTATCTGATCATCCATATATTATAACTGCTTTATAAAATCTTCTAATAAGCCACCCAAATTTGGACAGGAACAACAACAATTGAAAGCTGTCATGAACAGAACTGCAAGGTTAAGGTTTATTGTATCATTAGCGGGGATGAGGCTTGATCTGAAAAACTAATGTAATTCTGTGTCCTTTACTCCTTTCTCCTCTTCTGCTATATGTGTCCTGTATTAGAATTACCATGTAACATGTTTTCCCTGTGTTTCACTTTGACTTCTAGGCTCTAGATCAGGTCATTGCGAAAGATGAGCGATTAGCTGTGGCCTTCTTTCAGAGAGCTGGGGTACACATGCAGGCTGACAAGTAAGCAAAACCATTAAAGTCAAATACTGTATTTTTGATAATGTTATAGTGTGAACTATTTAACAAATAGAATAATCACTATTAAGAAGCAAATGTTTTCAGACTGAGGTGTGTTTCTGCCTCTGCCTAAAAGTCAGATACTCATACACATATGGTATCTCTGAGAGTGACTACATGCATATATGCGTGTGTGTGTGTGTGTGTGTGTGTGTGTGTGTGTGCTGTGTTGCATATGCTAAACATTATTGCTAATCAGATGTGCTCCACACTTTTATCTCTTTTGCATATTTTGGAGTTGGCTGATGTTTATATGGAAAAAACACCAACATAGCTTTCATTCATTCATTCATTCATTCATTCATTCATTCATTATAATCAGGTTTATGAAGATTAACACTTTCACCTAACTGGTGATTGACAAAAGTGAAACCAACTGTACTCCTGCTATCTGTCTACTAGACAAATACCATACATGTTCACTTCTTTCACTGTAAGAGAATGAGGTCACTGACATATTTAGCTTTGTCTAAATGACTGCACGTTAGATAAGTTAGGATTGCTAGGGGTTGTTGCTGTCGATGCCAAGGTCTCTCTTTCACTCCCTGCAGACTGGAAGAAGCATTAAGCGACTGCATCTGGGCCCAGAAGCACATGAGAGACAACACTGTCATTGACTACAAGCAGTTAGGGTTGCACTACAAGCTGTACAGCTGGCAGGTAACTGTGTGGATGTGTAAATGCCACAACGGTCAATTTAGGAATGTCAGACTGTTGCAAGCAGTAAAAAGAACACTGATACAAATGGGCTTTTCAAATTTTTCAGTTTATTTATGATAAATGTATTTTCTTTGTTTGTATCTGAACCTGCATTGCACAATGCACAACAAGGAAAATACACAAAAAGAAAGTGAATGTGGCTTGGATTAATTCAGCTGGCTTAGTGTTCACCGCTGCTGTTTGTTGTTCTTGAGTGTCAATCATCAGTATGAGATGAATCTGTCCACAGCTGGGATTAGTAGTAGAAGTTTATATTTTAAATTGGTTTTAATTTAAATGTAACTAAAGTTCATAAAATTATCAAAACAAAAAGCATTGCAGTTGTAGGTAATATTTTCATATATGGCATGAATTTAACCTTTTTAAGACTATTTTAACTCCACAGGTAGTGTGTTCTTTCATAGTAAAGAACAAAAGATGTCCAAAGGTTATACAGTGTTATACTGAGAGAAGAAATGTCTAAAATTTTCTGAGTCATGATGTATATCTCTTTTGCTTCAGGTTGACTGTGTAATTTACTGGCTTGTACTTCTGTGTTTGTGCAATTGTTCTGTTTCTTTTTCCAGTGGTGGAAAAAGAAACAGAACAATTGAAGAAATTGCCAGCATGATGTTTCATACAAAGAAAAGAAACCTGTTCCTGGTTGATTGATGAGTCATATGTTTTGCAGTATTAAGAAACTTAACAAGGTGCACATTTACAAATGGAGCTCTCTGTACAGTCTGGTAATATATGGAACCCCTGTCTGTCCATGTCCCCCTGATTTTGGGAAGGTTCTGTATAATGCAGCAGTGGTCCACTGCCGACTGGGCTTGTGGGAGAAAGCCAGCAGCATTCTGGAGAGAGCTTCCCTGGAAAAAGGAGTAGGGCGTGGAGGGATGTTGGAGGCTGCCTTGGAAAGTCTCTCTGTAAGTCCATGTGGGGAGGGCCAATTACTGCATGTCATACAGATTGGATTTTTTTTAACTTCATTGGTGCATTCTTCAAAGCTGAGCTTGTTAATCTGTGAGGAGTGCCTCCCCCAGGGGTGCAAAAGGATATAGGGGAGCTGAGAAAATTTATCACAGTTGCTTTGTCACTGAATAAAATTCTAAGGTTTACAATTCTGTACAATTAATATTATGAATTAAATTAGCATCAGTTGCTTATTAAACATAACTGCATACCTAAAGGAATGCCCACCATTTGCTCAATACTGCCCAGTCCCTTAAATCTCTTGATCATCTTAATTGATTCATTGTTTTGTCTGGGGAAAGAGGGCAGGTGTAAACATTATGTTCCCTTTCAGGTGAGGTTTGAGGGTGAATTCCTCCTTTAAATGCTTTCATAAGGACAGTTATTAATGTTACCAGCAGTAAAACAACCAGTGATGTCAAAAATGATTCATAGTCCACTCTGTGTGTGTCTCTGACATGCACAGAGGAAGGAGGTACTTGCTCCACTGTTGGTTCCTGAGGGGGAGGTGTTCCGGCCTAAGAAGCAGGACATAGAACAGCTACAGCAGAGAGATTTCCTGGGCAAAGCGAAGGTACCCTATCACCTGTCAGTTACTGTACAGTACTGTGCCATGGTCATGCACACTTAAACAACACCCCTTGGGCTAATGTGTCCAAGTCAGAGAATCACTCTATTTGCACACTCAGGTTATTTCCTCCATGATCCCAAATGACGATTTTGGTGGTTTTGAGCCTCTCAGAATGCAGGTAAGCCAGTTTTGCTAACTTTTAACATTCATAAACATAAACATAAATGGTATCACCTTGCAATTTCACTGTTTCGCTATTCATGTTTTTGTCTCCAACAGAAACCTGGGTACTATGAGCCCAAAGTAGACCCCTCCCAGTAAGTAGACATTTCTGAAGTGAAACTGCTTTTTTCCAATGATCTCTATGCTTGAAGCCAAATTTATTACTCTTATAGACCCATCTTTAATTCTCATATTGTTTCTATATCTTTTAATTCTGAACCTCTATGATCCTTAAAATTACATTACACAGGTGGCATGGTGGTACAGTGGGTTGTGCTATTGCCTGGCAGCTCTGGGTTCAAACATGACTTCTAAGTCTGTGTGGAGTTTACATGTTCTATTTGGCTGTTCTTATTTCCCTGTCTTAAGATGAGTTTCAGGCCAATAATGACTCCAAATTGCTCATAGAGTGTGTTTGTGTGAATGAATGAGTGTGTATGTGTGTGTAGAGGAGAGTGCCCTGTGATGGAGTGGCGTTGAATCCATGACACTCACACCCTATATGTGCAGGATAGGTTCTGGATAAGCAGTTCCTGAATGAATGAATAAGTGAATTAAGTTTTCTAGTAAAATAATTTTCAGCAATAAGCGCTTTTAAAAATAACTGATTTTTTTGGTACAATTAATACATTGCTTATTTCCTTTTCTCGGCTCTCCATTGGGAGTTTGTTAGGCAAATTGACTAAATGAAGTATAAAAATACCTCAGCTGTACATTTCTAATAACAATTATTGGTGTGATTAGTTACCTTAAATTGTACATTTCTCTACTAGATTCTATTTCATCCTTAGAAAGTCCCTTAATATTTCCTTTTTCGAATGCTGCTGATGAAAGTGGACAACAGCGCTCTCTTCTCCAACCTTCCTAGGGATTCACGCTACATGCAGCTCCGTAGCCCTTACATGGCACATGGGCCCGGAGAACTGTCTGTTCCTGGAGGAAGCGTTGTCTTCGTCTTCAGTGATGTCAATGCAGATGGCCTTGCCACAGTCATTTATGATGGACAGGTGAGGACGGGAGGCATTGAGTATGATGCTGACATATGTTTTCCATATAAGCGCTCATCACCTCTGTTGTAGAAATGTCACATTGCAGTTTTCCTGCATCTTATAACTACTGTGTTCCTTGAGAAACCTTCATAAAGCAAACTTTGATTACTCAAAGACATCATAACCATTAGTTTCAGTAGTAAAAAACTTGTTGCTCAGTTGTTAAGCCACAAAATTGATTAAAATATCTCCAAATCCCATTAAATTGGCAATAGCTACTTTAGTTGTTAATGTTAGTTCATTGTTCATTAATTGTTCTATATTACTGTATATCTACTTGTGTTCATCTTTTTCGTACTTATTAAGTGCCGCAAAATTAACAAATGCTGACAAACAAAACACATATACATGATACTCAGTGTTTTTGTATTAATTCAACATGTGTTAAAAACAAAACAACAAAAACAAAATAAATCTATAAAAACAATGAGTAAATCAGGTTGCATTCCTGGTTTCTCACAGCGTCCGGGCTGTGGGACTCCATATGGTTTTTTTCCGAGTTTGCATTTTCTCCTTCTCTTTCATTGTGTGCATGGGTGTTTGTGTGTTGCATTATATGAATGAGAAAATACCTGGTGGGAGTTTGCTGTAGTGTATATAATACTGTAAGTCACTTTGGATGAAGGTGTCAGGTAAATACTAGTTAATAATCATTATAACTTACTTTAGAGAAAAGTAAATGAATTCCTGTTAAATGAATAAATGTAAATGTCTTGATCCAGTCATCTGGCAGGAGGCATGAAAACCAAAGTCATTTGTCAGAAAAGTAAAGAAATGCCTCATAAGATGAGGTTGAGGTATTAAATGAATCTCCTTGTTAAGTTGAAACCTTGCATCAGTGTACATTACTAGCATCAATGACACTGTGTCACTAGTTGTGGTACACCTCCCCAATGCTTCCTTTGTCTTTATTTTTTCCACAGAAAGGCCTGCTGCCACTTTCTCTGCTCACCCCTGTGGATGTCAGCAAGTCCAAAGGCAAAAAGAAAACAAAGGTTCCAGTCTCTCTGCCATTTCTCATCCATGCCTTCTAGCTTCCTCGTCAGCTTATACCACGTCCATCTCCGTAAATGTCGGCTCCTCTGCCACACCAAACCCCAACACATTGTGTTGTTTCAATTTAATTACCAGTGTGTCGCACAAGTCTTTCAGAGTCACTCTGTCAAAATGTACATTGCTCAAAACATACCTGATCCAGGTTACCAGTGTAACACGCTCCATGAAGCAGGGTGGGACATGCTAAACATTCACTGCACGTTGTCACTTACTGCCCATTCCAGTAGTTCCAGGTTGTTACGCAACATCCATAGATTTTACACAATTTTCCAAGGGAATTGTGAGCATTTCTTTTTCCACCAAAAGGTGAGAGTTTAAATTGACACTTTACAGTAGAGCTAAAAACACTGCAGCCTTTTCTTTAATGGTCTCACTTTCTGTCTTCAGTAGCTGATAACACAGAAAAAAATTGTGCTGCTGAGAAGAAAAATGTAAAACCTTAACACATAAAATTAATGTTTATGTAGCTTCCATTGATTAGTACATTTTTTTTCTTTTTTAAGATTTCTTTTCATCAGGCATGAAATATAATACTGGCCATTATATTTAATTCTTTGGAGATCAATAAAAATATAGGACTTTCCCAAACTTCATGTGCTGCTATATGCTGTTGCATTGTGGTTAATTAGCCAAAGAAATGAGTTAATTCATATTAATGAGGAGGGGAGCTGGTGCTATAATGTGGGCTTCATCAAGTCCTAATACGTTGCTTGTTTGTTTTCATTAATTCCAAGATGGGATGCAGGGTGCTGAAAGTGTGACTCTCTTTTATAGAGTGTTCCTAGTGGAATTCCACTGCCACCAGGCCTCAAGCCACCCACTCGCCCGAAGACCCTGCCCAGTGCTAGTGTGCAGCAGCAAGGTACATTGACCCCAGTGAGGGAGTGCTCATGAAGACGGTGTCTGATGAATGGTGTCAGACAGGTGTCTGATGTTAAGATTTTCGCTCTACAGTATGTCCTGCTGTTTCTTCTCCTCCAACCTATGCCAGCTCTGCCTTTCCTTCCCAACCACCACCCGAATACACAACCATCGTTGGGAGCCCAACTGAGCAGGTAAATGAGAAGCGATGCCTTTACCAAGCTGAAAACATTAAAAAAGTCTTACAGAGATTTTTTACTGCATTGTAAATTTGATTGATATTTCTACAGAACTTGTCCCACTGAAAAAATTTACAGATTAAACATTTATTGTTTGTGATCTAGTCGGTGGACTTGCAAACTATCTGAGTTTTGAACAGTCCCAATTGTGTTTGTAAGATGAGGTAGGAGAGTATAAGATGGTGTTCTTTCAACAATGCCATATCTTTTTTTGCCAGCTGGGATTTGATGTGTGTATTACAGGAACTCAGTTCACCACAGCCTGAGGATGAGGGCTCTGTTGTGGTGAAGGTACATTACAGGTACACAGTGTCTCTGCGTGTTCCAGTGGAGGTTTCATACAGTGAGCTACAGGACCGAATTGCAAACAAACTGGGACAGCCGGCTGCACACCTTCGCCTCAGGTACAATTATTTAAGATACAGATTCAAACACGTCATGCAGAAGAGGAAATAAAACTTCAGATCTTTGTTTTTGTAGTAAAAGTGTTTGCTATTGAGCAAAGTTAAATTTTTTCCAGTGCTGCAATTTATTTTTTGCTTTTAGTAGCAAATTTGGTGACCCATGCAGGATTTCCCTAATGGTAATACTTTGTGAACTGTTTGCACATCCATGGATGTGCTGTCTCGCAGACACAGGCAGCATGGGTCACAGGTTTTGAAACCCCTGGAGGGGCAGGAGGAACTTCATGCTCTTCTGGAAGGGGCAGAGACGAGGAGAGCCACACTGTGGTGCCAGGTACAGTGCATCTGTTTGTGTATCTCACATGACTTGTTAGCTCTTAAATGTCATACTATAGGTCAAATTTAAATTATGTGCAAATTACATTAACTTCCAGAGCTTTCAGTCTTTCTCTTTTTTAAAGTAAAATGCAGATCAGTTGCCATTCAGGCACTTTGGATCATTTGTTGTGAGAATGTGACGGAATGCAAGCTCACCAGAAGGGTGTTCTCTCGACCATTAAATATACCTTTAACCAAAAGTTTATTTTGTTCCCAATCTGTTATCATCACTACCCAAATTTCTGTGTCTGGGGAATTAATGGAGTGTACACTGATCAGTCCACAACTGCTAAGAAAATGTACAGTAACGTATTGGTCCGCACTGGAAGGTCCCTCTGTAAATATGTAGACAACTGAAGTGTTTCACTTTCTTCTGCTTGAAAAATTTACATTTGATCTACATGATAATTCAAGGAAATTGAAAAATCTAGGCTCCTGTCTGCAATGTATTGCAGGCCCTGCAGTGTTATGTGATGATACCTGTGAAATATTGTAACAGCTCGATCTTGTGCCCCTGCTGTATGTTGATGTGTTTGCAATTTCTCACTGTACTGCTTCTGCTTATATGCTGCTGTGACTCAGTGCTGTTCATACAACCAAATAATGCGCTTGCACTTTATTATTTATTTCGGTTGCTTACAACCATACTAAACGTATTTTTTATCAAAGCTAAAAACAGAATCTGCAGTATAAATGTTTTCTACTCATAGAAAAGTGGCAGCATTGCCATCAGCAAAGTCCAGCAGGGACTGTGATTTACTGCTCTTTCAGTTTTTGCTGCACTTAGTGGGCACAACTGCAAGTAATTCTCTCAAATATGGCACCATTCTTATAAGACCAGGTTATGGGAAAATGTAAACTCAGATTTTATCATTTAAACAATCTGTTTGGGGTTTTACGCTTTTTTTATATTGAACTGTAGCACGACTGGGTTGGTGACATGAAAACTTTCATCTTTACCGAATCAGTATGATTTGTATATCTTTGGAGAAAATTAAATATTTTTCATTCAAATACAGCAGCCAAGGATGCACAGTGAGGTCAACAGGAAGTTATAAGTCAGTGATCAGAGAAGGAAACCACTCATTTGTGGCTTTCTGTGCTAAAAGCTGCCCACAATTTCCATAAAATGAATGCTTGATTTCTTTTTTAATCTTTCAGTGTGTACAATAAATCTTTACTCAAGCAATGTGGCACAAACGAACCCTGTCTTCAGAATTAAGCGTTTAGCAAATTCCTACCCAAGTGCATTTTTTTGTTTTAATGGCCAATATCACTCATTTCTCTCATATATTTGGCAGTTTAGCTAGGCTACACAGTGGTAAAGTGAGGGAGACATGAGGATGGCCTCAACACAGCTGCACACTGTTGGAGGTGAAGTTTGGTTACTTGGGATTGGCGCCTGAAATATGACATCAAGATGGAAATCAAATGGGATTCGAAAGTTCACTTTGTTGTTATTTAGAAAACTGTGTATATTATGTAAATTCATTTACATCTACTTTGAAACAAACTTGACCAAACCTCAGTCCTGTTTATTTGTAGTGTAACAGATCAAACTGGACAAATAAGGACCTGCAAAATGCAGTGGTTGAGTACTTTAATTTGGAAGCCTGCCTTGAAGTATGGGTGAAACTACATATTCTAGGACAAGAGAGAAATACATGTGAAAAGAGAACTGCTTTACCTTTGTTTTCAAATCGCTGTCAGGCTGCCAGCCTTGAAGCTCCCCGCTTTCTGGCCTGAAAAGTTGGGGGAAACAGAACACTATTGATGTGTTCTCCAAAGAACTATTTGAATTAACTATCAAAGGAACAAAGTTGAGCTAAGGAGATGTGATATAATAAGAATAGACAGATCCGTATAATCAAGTAGACAAAAAATCCTGAATTCATGTATGAATTTTAAGAAGCCTTTGTGACTCAAAAGAAGTGATTTGCAAATGAAGCAAGAGGCAAATGCATTTCTAAGCCATCCTGGATCTGAAGATGCCCTTAAATGTGGATATTCTGCAGGGTAAGCTAAGAAGGGTAAAAATGACTGAGAGTGAGGAGGACTTAATTTATTGGGCTCAGGGTATTTTGAGAAAAAATTCTAACTTGGCAGAGACACAGAAGAAAATTTTCCTCCTCCTTACGAAAATTGTTGTGATGCTTGTTAACAGGGTGCTGAAGCATAACTCAACATTAGAAGATGTCAAATGTTTAGCATTTTGGCTATAATGGGTCAGTTCAATTTGTTGATGAAGAAGTATCTTATCACTGCTTAGGATCTGTGGCTTCATCTTTTTTAACTTGTTTTTAGTTGAACTGTAAGGCAAAATGAAACTGACCAAGGTATATTCAGTTTTTTAACAGTCCCGTTTTCCCTCAGACAGAGGACCCACTCTTCAACAGAACAATCCTGTACCAGATGGTGGCACTATATGACTACACTGCTCAGGGACCAGAGGACCTGGAGTTCAGTGAGGGAGACACCATTGATGTCCTAAGTGAAGGTAAAGGGACATCCTGCAGTACAGTAAGGAAGCCCAGGAACCCCTGGTACTGCAGTTCACCTTCGTCTCCTGGCATCTCTCTTACCCTTTCACTTTTTTGTGAACCTGTTCCATAAGTTTTGCTATTAAGACACCAAGAATGAATTAAACTTAAAATTTATTTTGGACAATTGCCATTCTTCTGGGAATGAAGTTGAATTAGTGTGAATTAAGATAATTTGGTTGAATAATATTTCAAAAAGTATTGTTTAGGTTGAATGCCATCTGTAACATCAGTCATTTGCTTTTATTGGATTACCTACACAAAAGTTAAATACTAATACCTGGATTAGACATCTAGATGTTTTCTTGAGAAATGGAGCACTTAATGAGCCAGTGCTGTAAGAAGCCAATAACAGTATACTGCATAATTGGATAATACCTGCACATAATACATTATACAAAATGCTACATCAGTTACACCTTTAATAATAGTGAAAAAACAGACATATTATATACAACAATTTTTAAAAAATCATTCAAATTTATTTTAAAACGTTTACATTTTTTACAAATCCGACAAATTATTGAAAGGGCTAAAATAAAACAGTGCTGTTGCAAAACAGTACTGTAGGGTGTAAAACTAATGTGCTGTACATGTGTATATAAAATTTTACTGTGTAATATTTCTGGACCATTGTATTAAGAGTCATTGCCTTGTAACCTGAAGGGTCCAGGTTCAAATCACCTTCCTGGCTGTAGTTCCCTTGGTCAAGGGAGTAACAGCAAACTGCTATAAATTATTACACCTGCTGTTCTAACCATGTAAGTTAATGAATGCCTTAGAGGCCACTTAAGGTGACAGGTTGTTTTTAAAACCCCGGGAGATCTTTACTACAGGTGTAATAGTTATATACACAGAGGTAAAATGACTCTTCAGCAAACAACATCTATGAAGTAAATAAAGGCAAAACATACATATTTTACTTAGACGCTGGTGTTCAGTGAAGCTTTATTAATTCATTCATGTTTATAACTCTTACAGACAATTGAGATTTCTTGGCTTCCCAACACCTGAAGACATTTTACACTATAGTATTTTCTATATAGTATATTGTACAGAAAATATAGTATACTTCAAATCAAACAGAAAATCTTTACAATAAAGCAAAATAACAGCCGGCTTACTGCTAAACATGCACTGTATATGTTTTAGTAACAAAATAATGATGAGTGGCTCACAGAGAACCCATCCCATCATTTCAGTAACCACAGAAACTGGGAATTTAATACGAATATGTGTTCAAGTACAGAGACCACATGCAGGAATAAAGTGTAAATAACACCAGGAGGGGACATTGAATTCCAAGAAAAGATACACACTCAACTGCAAGGCACAAGATGATGAACCTATTAACAATTTCAATAGATTGTATTTTATAATATAATTCTTCTCCTAATGTGTGAACCAGTTGAAACAGTTCCTGTCATATTAAGCTCAGCAGTTTCCTGCTGGAGCGCCATGAACAATGTTTTAACCCTGGAATCTTGTGTGTTTCTTGGGATAAAAGCTCCAGGTAAGCAGCAGTGTTAAAAGTACAGTTGATAATGTACCTGACTGCTGTGGAATGAATGAGTATGGAGGAAGAGGTCATCTAGACGACAAAGTGGGGGCACACAATGTGTGTGCTGAAAGATTGTGAATGAGGAAAATTGCTGATAAGAAGGACAAGGGTCTCTTTTGTTAGGAAGAGAATAGGCCAGAGAGCAGATCTTTGGGAAGATGTTGTCCAGATAACTGAGGTCAACATGCACTGGGGAATGGTCGTCTCCTTCAGATAAAAAAGGTTTTCAACACACATTGAAGTAGCAACAGCCACAACCATGACTGGGTTTATGTTTCTGTGTGCCGTATCTGTTATGGTGGTGCAGACAGTGTGTCTGTGGTTTATGTTGATTTTACTTTATTGATCAATCTGATGAAACTCGAGAAGAACAAATGTGACCACATGTCCACCTTCTGTTCTCCATCTCTCTCTTCAACCCAGTCAATGAAGAGTGGCTGGAAGGGCACACCGGGGGAAACATTGGAATCTTCCCGAGGTGTTTCGTCTACCGGGATTCTGAAGCTGACAAGAACGCAGTCAGACAAGAGGCAGAGTGATCAAGGTTGTCAAGAACATGTACAGGAGCAACACCACACTTGTGTGGCGCTGCTTGTTTCTACAGCATCACCTGGCTGTGATGAAGTCCTTGGCCTGTTGAAAAAAATAATTTCTGTTTTGTAGGAGATAAAAACTCTAATGAAGGTATTCAGGAACATATTTTAGCCAGTTTTTTGTTTTTGAACAAAGAGATTCATTTCTGTTTTTTCCTGTCTGTTTTTCCAGATAATGTGTCCTATGCTATACTGAATGGCTTCAATAGAGAAAGCGAACCGTGTCCTCTGGACTTTTTCCTTGGGGGGGGGGGTATGTTTAAGTTTATTTATCAAAACCTTGCTGTTTCTTTTAGGATTATTTTTATTATTAATGCAAAACTGAAATTCAAATTATACAAAGCATCTGTGGAACTTCATCATGCTTTGCATTCATAATGATGGCCCACATGTTAAACCTTAATAAGCCCAAAATTAATGCTAAATCTTGAATATATTAACTGGCTGAAGCTTGTTCCAGATTGTTTGTGTCTAGTATAGAACAGAATGACCCTTTATTTCAATGTATCTGAACACACTGCTGAATTCTGTCATTGTTACAGTTGATCTGTGGTCATTGTTTGTTGGTCGTAAAAATATAGTTGAGCTGAATATCTGCTCCTCGTAAATATTGTACAAGATTTTATTACAGCCAAGAGTCGCTTGTGGTTTTCAACCTTGTCGTACCCCTACCTTTACTACACCCTGCTTCAGCGTTGAACAGCAGGGGCCACCAGAGGCTCAATACTGTTGATACTGTGTGCTAGAAGATTGCCTTGTAAAACCACAGCATCTAATAGTTGGTGCTTAGGAGTCACTATTTAGTTGACAGGATAACATGCACATGGACTTCAGACATCTGTGCTCTGGAAACATGACTTGGAGGACTCAGGTGCTGAAGTAGGCAGGGCGGGCAAGGGTATGGTTTGTTTACAGAGACGGGGTGTGTGTGTGTTTGTGTCTGTGTGTGTGTGTGTGCGTGTGCGTGTGCGTGTGCGTGTGAGAAAGAGAGACAGGCTGATAGGCTACTCATAATGCCAACAGAAGACGGTAAAATCAGACCTGTCTGATGGAGAAAAGCATGCTGTTTACCCCAGACACCACTAGATCAGGGTTCCATGAATATTTTCTTTCTTTTTTATTAAACCTCTGTACAGGTGGTATTCTGTTAGAACCCCCACCCCTCTCCTAACTTACACACATGCCAACAAATACAATGTGTGATGATTATGCAAAATCCAACTTTACCTTTAAGTAATACACCTTTGGAATTAAAGTGCTAAAGTTCATCAGTTTCTGCATTATTACAAAGATATGAATTTATACGTTTCGAACAATACCAGCTTTTGATTTATTGCAACATTAACAAAAAGGACAGAAGAACAATTTGACAGTGCTTGACACCATAATTGTATTGTTAATCCATACCCAAGACTGATGCTTTTACTGAGAAGTTTCATTTTAAACTTGCTGTTTGATGGTCTGTGAAAGATAAATAGTTTGTTGTTTTTGTTTCATTCTGTGGTTTATTATTAAACCTAAATACTAAACACAGTAAAAAGCTGTAATAATTTTTCTTCTATGGATGTACTCCATAAGCAAGGTTGATTTAGATAAAAACACAGCACAGTTAAGTTATATTTTGCCTTTCTTTGGGATTGGAAGCTGTGGTTATTAGACAAGGCAGAAAAACCAGATCCTCAGATGGCACAAAGTGGGTGAAGCCAAGCAGTCTTTTTGGTCCTGTGGCTACAGAATGGATCTGGGGCTGAGTTTGAATTATAAGGCAAGAAGAAATCAGATGTTGTATCTTTTGTCAGTAATGATTCGCCTCTGAAAAATGGATTCATGGAGCTGTTGAGGGTTCCATTCAGGCTGATGCAAAGGACCTAAAAATACCCAGCTTGTCCTGAGCTGTGTCCCTGGCAATCTCAGTGGCTCCACTCCACAGCTCTGGCTGTGTGTTAAAGCTGCAGAAATGCGTTATGAAAGAAATTTTACACATAAAGTCTGAGGCCTCGGGATTGACTATATGTAGACAGGGAATGTCTGATAATGAAAAACTAATATTATGCAAGTTCATTTATTTGAGGCTAGAGGTGTTTCAAGGTTTTCAAACTATATTCTCAGCAAAAGAAAGTAACCGAGTTCTACGTTCAGCTTATGTAAATATGCTCTTCCTTGCAAAACAGTGGTTCAACTGACAACTAGCTGGCAAAGTTGAAATCAGTCCCCACTAGAGACTTCTGGCAAAAGTTAATGGAAATTTTTGTGATGTGTTTTGAATCCCACTGTTTATTCTCTTCTGCAGATGAGAACATCCCACCTCAACTCCTACACATCCCAGAGTTACTTCCACTAAAGTGTAGGCTTAACATGGTTATTAGAAATAGATAAGTAGGAGTTTACATTAATTACACATATCTGTTTCACTGCAACATTTTCAATGTTGCTTTCAGATTCTGGACACAAGGAAGGGGCCAGAAGATCCACTGGTGAACAAGCATGTACCATGTGGTGCGCTTAATTTCAGCCATTTTTCTGTGGTTT
The DNA here is from genome assembly GCA_900497675.1 of Arapaima gigas. Classification (NCBI taxonomy): domain Eukaryota; kingdom Metazoa; phylum Chordata; class Actinopteri; order Osteoglossiformes; family Osteoglossidae; genus Arapaima; species Arapaima gigas. Next base: position 1,276,321 of record UFQX01000329.1, on the reverse strand, counting down.
TTCATTGGCAGATTTGAGCATAAGAAACATTTTCAACTTGTTTTTATGATCTCATATATTAAACAAAACATCAGGCTGTCTATTCTTGTTGCAACTTGCTTACATCACATGATTAAATTCATTCTGAACTGCAAAAAGCTTTCAGTTTTATTGGACATCTTATCCATTACAGGGCTGTGGTGGTCTGGAGTTCATTCCACCAGTCCATCTCAGGGTAAATGCATAAACACACTCATGCACTGTCACACTGTGGGCAATTTAGAGTCACCGGTTAACCTGAAACACAGTCAAACCCCCCCTGTCTAAACCCATAACCCAAGTATTGTGAGACATCTGCACTTCTCACTGCCCCAGTGTGTGAGTGTATTATACAAAAAAAAAGTAAATGAATGTTTTAAGGAAATATATGCTTCCTTAGAGCAGAGGTACATTCTACTGGCTTTCATGTCCCAGACCCAGTCTTTCTCTGGTCTCTATCTAATGAACTGGAAGAGGAGATGTCACTAAACCCATGTGAAGTGACAGGCTGTGTATGGAGCCATGTAATGTGGGGATTAGTTTAGCGCTGGAAGATCTCCTTGACTTCACTGTCAAACACTAAACAGTCAGACAAACACAGTGACTCATCATATACATTGACTTCAGCTCTCATTACAATATTTGTTTTATTTTAGAACACAAAAAATCAAGAAAATTCAGTTGCCTGGTTTTAAATAGTGATACTCTGAGAAAGCCCAATTGGAGTTACAAGAATTTGACTTCACAAGGAAGTTCATTCCGCACCCCAACTTTGGCTTAAGGGCCATTTCTTTGTGTTTCAGAAGACCAAATTTTGATTTCCCAACAGTCAAACAGTACCAGACTTTAAAGTTTATTTATTTAGCAGACATTTTTCTCTAAAGTGATGTACAAGGATCATTAACTAGACATACAGTATTATACTGTTATCAAAGAAGGGAAATTGCCTTGTTATAATATAATAACTAATCTTAAGTGTTGAAGCTGCTGTGTCCACTTTAGTGGTATTTGGTAATACATTGCCATAAATAAGGCTTAGTTTTGGAGCTCAGGAACACATATAAAAATTTACCAGAGAAAAAGGTGATAATTATGACTTTGATTTATGAGGATTCCCCTTAAAAAGAACACATTGCTTCATAAAGTGGAGGAACGGAGTAAAGGACATATTAGCTGTGTAATTACGCTGTACAATATCATTGCGACAGTGTCTGGTCAGTATCAAAGAACACTTTAAAAAAAGGCACTGAATGGCTGTGTTGTAAATCTGGTTACAAAACTAAGTTCAGCAGTTCCATGTACTCTTTAGTTGGTCACTGTCCTGCCCCTGTCACATTCTTCACTTAATGAAATCTTGTCTGAATTTAACACTATAAAACCGAGTATTATAAGTAGCTTTTATTTATAATATCACTGTTTAGCTGATGCCTTGAAAATTTGCCTTTAACCAGGATATTAGTAACTACCAGCTTTCCCTGGCAGAGGCTAGAAACACAACTGTCATTCATGAAGATCTGCTCTGCCATAAGCGTGCAAGATAATGAACATTTCTGCAAGTCTTTGGTCTCTGCCTGGCAATGCTGCTGCTTGAAGACCACACAGATTTTATTAAAACGTTTATCTAATTGTTCTGCCAAATCACAAACAAGTCTGGTGAGAGCAGGTTGACCATGGCCCAGTGACAGCCCCTCACTTCACAGTGGGCCAGTCTGCCACTGCTGGGGTATAGTGTCAGCTGCAGCCTCCTGTCACATTATTTACCACAGTTTGCAATTTGCTAACATATCCTGTTCCAAGGAAAGTGTTGACCAAGGAAATTCAGTATTAAAATCTTTAGTTTTGTGGCCCAGTTGACCTATAGCTCATTAATTACAGTCTCATTTAGTCCTCTTGGTGTATTTATTTTCTACATTCATTTTGCTGCAACTGTTGTGGGCAGCTGGGGGTGCAACAGGTAGCCACTGTCATCTTATAAATTTAGCTTTAGTGAAACCCACACTAGAACCCACAGGTCAGGCTGGAACCCACTATGATTCTGGACTGCAGCAAAAAAAAACTAGAGAGAGCTTATTCCTGTTCACCAGAAGAGAAGTGATTGTAAGAAAGAGCATGTATAAATAGACTGAGGTAGTGTGCATGTGTGTGCAGCTCTGTTTAAGAGATTAAGGGCTGACAGATGCTTGTTGTCCACATGCAGTTATGGTGAGGAATCAACATAAAATAAACAAATGCGTTGGGATGAAAATGGTGATTATTTAAAGTCTTGATTAACTAATTTGCATTAATAAGTTTCCAAGTTGATGTATATAAAAAGAGGTCAAAACAATGTATAAGTTGGCATGAGGTGTGACCAGGGCTGAAGGTGGGAAGGAGCCTGCTGGACAGCCCAGACTGTGGAGACTGTGAAATGCAGTACATGCTATATGAAATAAAAGTTAAAATAGTATGAAAGTCCCATTTTGCACGTCTATCAGTTATCAGTCCGTAGTAATTGAAATTTTGCTCCACATGAATGTGTGCAGCAGGCTGCATTGTACTCAAGGATGTAACTTTATAATCTGATGATTATAGTAAGTTCACATAACAGGATAGGCTTTGAGTTCTCTTAAGAAAAGTGCCTTACAGTAAACAAATCCATTTGTATATGAAGGCAAAATTATATTCTGTGTAGAAAGCAGGAATGTTGCACTAAAAAATCAGGGGAGAGTTGTATTGGATATATGTGCCTAATTTTATTCCTGGTGTAAAGATGATGCAAAAGGGGGAAATTTTTGTATCTATAGTTGCAATATCTACATGCTTGTAGCGACGTACAGCATAACAGAAAAGACTATTATCATAATACTATTATCATAATACTTTTGTTACATTACTTCATAGTTGGTCATCTTATCATGGTACTAAATTATAGGTATAAATTTCTTGGTTAATGTGATATATATCAGTTTTGTTTATATAGTTACATATTATGATATTTTTAAAAATTTTTCGTTCAGCACTCAATAAACATTCCTAGCTTCAAAACATAAGCGTAACAGGGGTTAATGGGAGGTGCTCCCCCAGCGTCTCCCATATCTACGTATAACTACTCTCAGTATTAGTTCTGATATTGTTGGGGGTTCAATATCGTACAAACTTAGTCCCTACTTCAAACTAATTTGGCCATGATGTTTAATTATAAAGCATACAATTTTCATGTGCTTAAATAAGAGTAAAAAAAGGAAATGCTTTCAAAGCAAAACATGAAAGAGGTATAGGCAGTTAAATAATTTTTATTGATCTGTAAGTATTGAACTGGCTTTTTAAGTATGAAGCAGACTTTCTTTGATGGATCACATAAATTATACAGCTAACTTTAATTAATTTATCTATCTGAAGAAAAAAGGGATGCCCAACAATTACAGATGCAAATATTACACATATTCATTTGGAGTGGATCTCACTTGGACTGCAGAGTATTGGCAACAGGGTTTACTGTACATGTGTAGTCTTGCAAAGGGAGGACCAGGAAGAGAAGTATTTTGGGCACCTTTTGATCATTCAACCAGCCAAGCAGTTAGAGAGTTTTTTTTGAAGGATGCTGAATATACTCATCTCTTTGCAATGTGCACATACAGAGCTGCATTAATATGGGATTTTGTAATTTCAGAGGGCAAAAATACATTCATACATGGAAATGAGCAAGCAGATTCTCTGTTTAATCTCTAATACAGTTGCTCTTTGGTCAATCAGAATGTGGCCATTTTAGTAAAGGACATAATATATAATGGCTAAAATATAGCATATAATCATGTACATTTTTGAATCACTGTCTTAACTAGACTGAGGCCATCTTATGACATGCTGCCCTAAACAAACAGCTAAACAGCAATATTTTAAAATATTATTTTATATAATATAATTCAAGTATTAATACATTTTAACAAAGTCAGAAAGCATTTTAAGCCTGCTTTACATAACTGGTAGCAGTTTTGTGAAAACTGTCTGTCACAGCTCTCATTTGCTTATGATATACATTTGCAGCATTTATGGTTACACAGAAATATATTCACAATAATGAAACAGTACTAGTTTATCACTAACTTAATTTTGTTTTATTTTTTATTTGTAACAGCAGCATCACTGGATGACGGAAACATAGACAAAAAGACAGCAACACAGAGAAATAATGGTTAGATCAATTGCAAAGCATCCAGAAGTGATCAAGTACCCGTGTCCTAAAAAAGTACCTGAATTATACAGATCAAACTTTAACTTTATCCAACAAAAGAGAATGCACTAAACTTCAATGATAAATGTAACTAGGGACCATTTTACTGCGTAACAGTTGTTGTGCACTTGGGACTGGTAATTGTATCCTACGCTTTAAAATGTTCACAAAAGCAATATTAAGTCAATGCTTTCTTAATCTGTAAATACTGTGAGCACTTTCACTTTTTGTAACAACTAAACTATTTTATTCAGGTGAATTTGGTGAATAATGTATGCAAACGTCATCTCAAACACGTGTAGCCATTTGTTAAAAATGCAAAAGTTGAACTAAAAATTTGCAGTAAAACATTATAATGAGGTACACGATAAACCGTTAATCGACGTGTTGAAAAAATACCGTGTGAAGACGCAGAGGACGTTAGAATCGCAAACAGAGAAAACGGTCATGTTATTCTCAAGCGCGCGGTTGTGCCCCTTTGTAGGCAGATGCCAGTTACTAAGCAACGTTTTCGTTGCCCGTTTTTGCGTCATTTCCTGCCGGGCTAAATTGCAGAGCGGCGCGCGTCGCCTCATGCAGCGCGCTCTGCAGGGGGAGTCGAGTCGACGTGGAGCGGCTGCGGGGCAGAGGAGAACCCAGTAAAATGTATAAACAAATACCTTCAACTTTTGTACTCCGAAGTAGCGATCCGTATATCGATACATTTTTATTTTAGTCCAGTTTTTAGAGTTTCGAAGATAGAGGACGCGCTCAGTAGGACTCGGCAATTTGAACACTTGGCTGCGCGTCAGGAGACCCGCAGGAAACACAAAACTCTCGCGCGTATTAGATTCGTCTTCGAAGAATTATTTTTTCAAAAAATTTAATTTTTAAGAGTTACATTAAAAAAACCTGCAGCGGTATGAAAAGTTTTCCATTCGAATTTATTACTTTTTCGGCCGGATGAAGAGTGGCTACAGGTCGTGCGTGCCCGACAGCAGTACAACGTGTTTGTCGTTTTAACTGTGTCTGTGAACGGTTACAGGTGAACGTTAGGCCAGTGCATGTAGACTTTCCTGCTTGTAAAAGTTATACAATTGGCAGGACTTCGAAGATTATTATTGCCGTCCGCTTCCCCGTTACATATTTTAACATTCTGACTTAAGTAAAGGCAGTCAGCAGTATGTTTTATTTAAACAGCCGAATCCTGTCTCTGTAGGTTCGTTCCGAGGCTGCAGAATGGAATGAGTTTGATCCCCGGCGTTGCGGTGCTGGCCCCGTGCGAAAACAATATGATCATTTTCGGAGCGGACCGTCTTTTGGAAACGTGATGCGATCGGCAGAGAGCGGCTGCCATCGCATCGCCCCTGCCGCGTCTCCCGGGGACCCGTGTAGCGTCCGAGGATGAGCGCAGAGCCGGAGCGCCTGTCCCTGGACTCGGAGGACTCGGACGGGCGCCCGCTGTCCATCAACGTGAAGAAGCTGCACAACTCACTCAACGCGCTACTGAGCGACGCCGAACGGGAGCAGTTCGTTCACTGTCTCAACATCTACCACTCGAAGCGTAACGTGTTCGACCTGGTCCAAACGCTCAAAGTGATCCTGAACACGGAAAGCAAGCGGCAGCTGCTGCCATTGCTGCGCCTGGTCATCCCACGCTCCGACCAGCTCCTCTTCGACCAGTACACCTCGGAAGGCCTCTACCTGAAATCGGACTTGCTCCCCAGTTGCAGCGCCTCGCTGGGAAACGGGATCCTCGGCGCAGATGCTGCCGCACACGTGGGCACTTGTGCGGAGCAGCATCCCGGCCCCGCAGCCGCAAGCGGCTTCAGCACCACAGGTGAGCGGACAGCTCCATTGGCGGCGATCTCCCGTGTCGCGTGTCTCCACGAACTGCCCGCCGAGGTGCGGCAGGTGACTCTTAAACGCCACAAGAGCAACGAGGGGCTCGGCTTCAGCATCCGCGGGGGCTCCGAGCACGGCGTGGGCATCTACGTGTCTCTGGTGGAACCCGGCTCCCTGGCCGAGAAGGAGGGGCTCAGGGTCGGCGATCGGATACTGAAAGTCAACGAGAAGGTATTCGACAGGGTTACGCACGCCGAAGCCGTGAAGGTGGGTTGACAGTGTGATGTGATGAGAGAGATCTGCTCAGGTGGCTGTTTAAATTTCATATTCTCACAACTGGTTATAAATGAGTACCGTTCTAAATAGTAAAAACTTAGGTACGGTCTACCCAGGGTGGTCGTTTTAAAGATTACAAAGTACCATAGTATCCTGACCTAAGAGGGTTTTAACCCTCTTCTTATTGTATTTAAGTCAAATTTAACCCCACTGATGACTTTAATGTATCATAACCTTGATGCCATATGGATTTGTTAGATCATCAGCATTGGGGTTGTGAACATAATAGACTTGTACATGTTTAATTGACTTTTAGTACATCTGAAGTGCGGCAGGTCAGATCTGGATGAAGATTATTGGGTGAAATTGCTATAAAGAGCAAAGAATGAGTTGGTATAATTTCAGATAAATAAGGTCTATAGATCACAGATTCCAAAATGAAGTATGGAACTTGTGACAGTGCCTAGGAATGATGTTAGTTAAAAGGCATAGCATGGCCATCTATTTTTATAACTTCTTTATAGACAGCTATAATTGGCTGCCCTATTTTAGAGGAGAACACTAACAATAAAAGCTGTCTCAAACATAGCAAAAGGGTTCAATAACTTAACAACATACAGAATGGTACACTTTGTATTAGAATGTACTTGTAATTTGAGTTTTTAAGATTTTCATTTGAGTTTTTGATTGCTTACTAAAGATTAGTGTATGCATGCAGAATAATTGACTTCAGTATGTTTCAAGCTTGTATAATTATGTGCAGTGGTTTATTAGGAGATAAAATAATTCAGTTTACAGTCTAGTTTTTATGAAGTGTTCTACGCGTGTCTTTGAAACGCAGACCATAGAAGTGTTTTAATCCTGAGCAGCACTAGAAGTCAGATGAGCTGTTCAGTGTACTGAATAACCCACCAAGGAGGTAATGTAACCTGACTGCATTGTGTAAATGATCTTGAAATCCTGGTAATCAATACCTAAGTGTAGGGCCCTTGTGAGGGTTTTTGTCATCCGTGGGCAAGATTCAATTGTCAGAGAAATTCGGACAAGTCAACACTTTTATCAAAAACATTTATTGTAGTTCAGTGTCTGTGCACACAGCATGCTGGGAGAACTCCATCTGAGTGTCTCCCTGAACAATGCATGGTGGCCTCCTTATTAGCAACTTGTTGTAGGTAAGGTTACAAAGTGGGCAATAACCAGGCCATGGTAGTAAAACAGTTAGTGAAGTACTGACAAGCAGTTTACTCAGACAAGATAAGATGCAGGATGTGCTTAAACTAAGGGAAAGTAACGGGGTGCAAATATTCCTGAGGGAATGTCCCTCAATGTAAGTCATTACATAACTAACTCGATCAGATAAGACATTCCTAAAACACTCCCTTTCACACAATGCATTACTTCAGGTACATACACCAAAATAATAATTTAATTTAGATGATAAAAATATGTGATCATTTTTATTGTTTATGGGGATACATACAGATTATGAAGAAGAAAAAGTAAAATTAGGTTAAGGGAAGAATTGGATATATAATATTTACTGTTACTTACAAAGGTGCAACATTTCGAAAAACATGGGCCGGTGATCCCTCAGAAGTGCGTTTACATTTTATATAAGGTGACCAATCTTCTTAAGGTTTATAACGAAAGTGTTTATTACTAAGCAAGTTTTTTGTTAATTGTTTCCAAGACAAGAGTTTATTTTATTTTATCCTCTTTTAGGAGCAAAATTTCATGCTTCTCAAATTTCAGCACACCCAGGCGATTGCCCAGGTTATCCTTATTAAAAAAAGAGAGCTGCAAATGCTGATGTAGCACAATTCAACCCTTGAAGTCTTAATACCTATAAGAAAGAGCACGGTAGAAGGAATTTCATGCAGGATGTTGTTGGGTAGAGTAGTACTAGTCATACTGAATACACTACAATTGTTAGTCATATTTCTTCTAAAAATAGCAATTATTAAAACAGACAGATTATTTGAAGAAAACCTACAAAATGCAATCAACATAGCAGATGATTCAATTGTGAGATTCATGCTGCTGAAAAACATAAAATAATAATAGAATGCAACATGTATACTGGGCCTTTTCAACTTGAACCTGCTACTTGTGGTGGTCTTAGCTTTTTATAGAAGTATTTACAGAAAAACCACATCTTCTGCATGTGTAACAGAAATAGCAGGCTGAAAACACTCATCCAAATCTTGATGTTTACTAGAGGTAGTAGTCTAAAAATTAACACCTTTATGTGGAAGCATTAGCAGACTCTGGCATGACTTGAGTTAGGCTCAGGTTTTTCCATTGACCATACAGGTAGAAAAGGCAGATTTTAAGGATTGACGTACCGCAGTAATAAACTTGCTGCCTGTGACATTTCTGCTGCCCCACTCAGGAAATTGAGCAGAGTAGAGGAATTGCCTCCAGCTGTTATGGTACATCAGCCAGTTTCTACAGGCAGCTGGAGTCATTTTTGGATTTAAAAAGCATGCATGTTTTGTATTGTCCCCTTTATATTGTATGGCACTTATCTTTCAGGCCAGGAGACATCTGCTACTGGTGCTCAGGAATCACTGGGAGATTTGTGTTCATCATGTTGCCGGATGCATATGCTCACTTCGGATTCTCCAGTCCACCTGCTTTGCTTGGGGTGCTGGTAGATGTCTAGAATGATGATTAAACTCAGTTTTATTTGGCCATGTCTTTCATGATCTCTGTTGTGCAGCTATTTCTGGTGCCACATAAAAGTGGTGGTCCAAAAAGTAATTTGCTGATACTCAGTGGTAAGGAGTAGTGACGCTTCTATAATTTGGTTTTTTAGAGTACTGGGATTTTTTCTTTTACTTCACATAAGCTCCTGATGCTTTTTTCTATTGCTGGCCAAGTAGATTCTCCAGCTGCACTGCTCTCCTGGCAAAAGACTGCTGTAGTACATCGACATTATTCATAATAGCCTTCAAAGCTACATTTCATTGCCCAGGATTCACTAAGTTACACTGCAATTCAGCTCCTGTGCTGCTTTCCTACTGTGATACATGCTCTGAGCATCAGCGAAAATTCAAAATTTACGGCTTAGAGAACTGGGACCTTTTTCCACTTCAAACACTTTTTAACATCTGATAAGGCAACAGGAGTGGATGACAAACTTAAAGCAGGCTATTTGTGTTGCAGACCCACTTGTGTGCTTTGTGAAGGATACAAACATGCTTTATGTTTTATTACTTCTGTGTACAGAGAGCTTGAAAGAATTCCCGTAACCAGCATTAGGGTGCTGAGATTGATATTAGCTAGTACTGTTTACCCCTGTTATTGTGCATGCAGTGCTTTAAAAGCAGCACTTTTCTGTGGCATTTATCTCAGGGATTGATTAGTTTAAAAAAAGTGTAAGTTGTGTGGTTGCTGCAGCCCCAGCACACATTCTTATATGTGCAAGACTCTAACAAGGCCTTGTGCTGTGGATGCGATGCTTCCGAATTTCAGTCCCTCAGCTGTCCACTGGTTTTGTTCCCAGTCTTTTCACCAAATAAATAATTCATAATGCTTTTAATTAAGCAAACAGAATTAAGGCAAGATGCAGAAGACCCATTCTTTCAACCTCCCACCACCATTTAGCCTTTGGGAAGGTGGAAAGGTTTCTGTGTTCCATGGAGTTGGGAAGATGTGTATCAGGTCCTCTTTCTGATTTACCTCCATAAAATATGTTATTTCATTTTTATACCTCTTTGTCCATCTGGTCCTTACCCCCTCTTTGTTTGCTTTGCCTTTTCAAAAGCTGTGTTTGCAACTATTTAAAAGCATTGACCTGTATTTTCCCCCCAGGTCCTATCCTGACCAAATGCTTGTTTCCTGGGCTTTTAGTCTTCACTGTCCACTTTAGAGACTGCAGGCATTGCAGTCTGTACTCATTTTCATGCACAGATTGCTGTCAATTTGGATCAGCAGGTAGATAGTAGTTACAGTTGTCCCTCCTGCTACAGTACCCTTGTGCAAGGGGCTTAGTCTTCATAAAAATAATCGTACTATGGGAAAATAATTGTGAAGTTGTTTATGTAACATTGCAATTTGAATTTGACCAAGGTATTGGCTAAACAAAGGACATAAATGGTATTGTAATTCTACCGCATTGTGCTAGTTTATGATATGTTACTGTAAAGTACAAACCTTTCTTTCCATCATTATACTACTGTGGCAAGGAGGTGAGGTTGGTTAATAGTTCATCTCCAGTTGCCTCAGAGTAGGACTGGCTGTGCACCCAAGATATTTGTGTTACACAGATTAACTCTGGGGCACATTTATAGCTACATTTTCTTTGTAACAGGAGCATATTTAATAAACTAATCTATAAACCTCACATACCTACTGTGAGCTGTAGGTATTACACATTTTAAACTTTGTTTCCATAGTATTTGAAGTGCTGTGTGTCACTGGATAATGATGTTGCCTCCCAGTTATAATGCTTTGAATTCATACCAAGATCAGTCTATGTAGAATTTTCACATTCTCTCATTGATTTTTTTTTCCTCTTGGTACCCTGGTTTGTTCACAGATTCATGCTGCTGAAATGAACTCAGCATTACCATTTATGTGACTCTGTCCTCTTCTTAATCACTATGACTGTTGAAGCTGAAAACTGAGACTCCTGTCCCATCCTGTTATATTAGCATACAGCCTGATGCTTTCTCTTTCTCCATTTAAGCATTGTGAGGGAGCAGGTTTCAACTTTCCTGCCTTGTATAAGTCAAAGCCTTTTTCCCCTTAAGGAGGACAAAAGGTGGTGCATCAGTGAGGAGTACTCTCCTCTAAAATCCCACTGCTTGGGGACAAACAAGCTTCAAAAACTGCTGCTTTTTGGGCCAATGATGTGCAATGGCTATTTTTGAAGGCCTAACAAAAGGGTGGCTTTAAAAGGGCTCTCTGAAAAGGGGACAGTGTTTATGTAAGCACTAGAAGGTCTGGATTGTCAGATAATTTTCATATGTGGGCCTGCAGTTATTTCCTGGTCTCATTACACTGGGATCTTTGACAGCTATTCATATGTGGTAGAAGGAAGAAGTGTTTGTTTAGCTGTATCTGAAGGAACTGAAGGAAGGGTATATTTAAATATTTTAGAGAATTTATCCAGGTCCTTTTGGTGGGTAATGTACTCAGCGTGGATGCTGATGTGCAGCACAATGGCTGCACACAAGCAACTGGAATCAGTAATTCTTTCTGTTTGCACGTTTTTTTCCCACACTGGCAAGGATCTGCTTGTCTTTGTACTGGGCTTACATGTTCTGCTTTCCAGCACAGCACGGTGTCACAGGGGAGAACACACACACATGTGCATGTTAATCTTTGCTGGATCCTCATTAAGGCTGTTTTTGTCAGCCAGGCACCTCTCACATCAGCATGTACACAGAAACAGGAACCATCTCAAGCTAAAATTCTACCCTAATAAATATATAATTACAATGTTACTGCTTGGTTTAGTTAGACATCGCGGTCAGTCTGATTAACCAGGGATGTAAGGCTGTTGGTCACCAGCAGATACAGAAACAGGCTCAGAGTAAGGTTCACTCTATAGTGGATACACAAATGTAGGGTGAAAACTGCAGTTAAAATAATAATTATTGGCACCCTTGCACTCTTTGTGAAAAACGGACAATTTTCTTTAAGAATAAGTTGAAATTGACAAGTTTTTGTTCTCCCTAATTTTCTATTTTACTAATGATATTACAGAACTTTTGTTTTGTGATTTAGTGCTTATTATATCATTTTATATCAGGAACAGCAGAAAAGAATAAGAATAAAAAGAAAATGAAAGCACATGGCAAAGACAAAATTGACACCCCAGGTTTGAAGTTTCTAATTATTTCTATCTGCTTGTGGTAGGTGCCCATAATTTTGTCCAGACCATTTAGGATGTCTATGAAATAAGGTAAGATTTTGGAAATGATTCAGCTGTTTTTGCAAAGTAGACTAAAGAAAGATTATTCAGCATCTGGTGTGGACTGTAGTTTCAGAGTGACTCTGAACCTGGTCAAGGACGTGTTGCCAGATTCTAGGACAGCTGGGCTGCTCCCTCATGTATTGTGCTTTCACCCAAGTTTGTAAGAGCCTCAGCTCTTGATTCCTTTATCCTTTTCCCCATCTTGCACGTAACCTCCACCTCCTCTCTTCCTAAAAAAGGCCTAGAGGGCACATTCACCCAGGCTTATTCAGAATGCCAACCTGCTGATGTGCTGCGTAAAATACCATAAGCATTAGCGAATGAATCAGATACTGAGGGCATATAGGGCAATGGCACTCATATAGTGTATTTAGAAGATCTCTATTGATCCAGTTTCATTTATTTTGTGCTGCATACATGTACAATTATTGATTTACAGTGTTTTGGGCTTTTATTGGTGTTTTAGGCCCATCATATGCAGAATGGAATGCGTTGCCAGTCTAGCTGAGGGGATCTCCTGTGGCAAGTGATGTGCATGCTGTACAGACCGAGCAGTCATTGTACAGGGACAACATTTTTTTTCTTTATAGGTTTTTTTCCTTGTCTTTCAGTTTATCACTGCCACCTTAGACAAAAAATGTGTTTGCACAGAAGAAATAGGAAACTAGGTTCCATTGTTCTTTAGGATCTTGTGTATGTGGTACCTGTACAAAATATCTTAACAGCTTTCAGTAACACGCCCGGTGAGTGTTTGTTTCTCCCAAGCATGGTGTTTATAGAGACACAACATTAGCAACACTTCTTAGAAAAAATTTTTGTATATGTGTCTTTACTGGTATAGGATCTCAATAATATTATTACTCTGTTTACTTTTAATACCAGTAAACTGGCTATTAGTTCTAGTTTGCCCTATGTGCTGCATATGGTTTTGTTGTGATCTCAAGGGATTCATAGTTTCCTGTCAGCTTGCTTCTATGACTTGGTTTAACTTCTGTAGATCCATTGCTGCACCATTTTTACATTATGAAGTGTTTGAGTAATGTAGCCAAACAGTGAACCAGGGATACCCTGACTAGCAGCCTGTGAGAATTCTTGGCTTCACTTGACCTGACTTCAGTTGAGATGTTATATTTGAGACTAACTTGTGTTCCCCTGCAGTAAATTTTTAAACATCCATCACATAGCTGCTACAGTTCAGATCTGCAGTGTACAGTGCCAGCTGCTATTTATTCTTGTAGTTTCTTGTTTATGAGATACTTTTGTTCAAAGTTACAACCCATTGATTACAGCCCCTTGATTACCAGCCTTTTCATTGAACATATAACCCTGTTAACTGCTCCCAACAATGGTATTGTAATATATTAGCATGGGCATGTCGATTTCACCTTATGACTGGAAGGTACTTGCACATCTTTTTTGTATCATATGCTCCTTGTGCACCCCACTGAGCTTCACCTGACTGTGGGAACAGGATGCCAATGGGAGCGAGCACACACAATAAAATATCTTTTGAGGAATAAAGAGTTTTCTTAGATGAATGTATAGCAGCTGAGGTACCTGGGTCGCAAAGACATTTCCTCCTCCAGTGGTTTTGCTGAACTGCCCATCTAGAAAGGTGGTCTCCTGCTGTCCTTTTTTATTGTGGTCTGTGCTTACGCTGAGCACCTCTCATAATGCAATGTACTTTCGATCAAAAATGTATAGGATAGGGATCATTGTATTTATTACACACTATTTCAGTCTATTTCACATTCATTGCAGCCTACTTCTAAACATATTTTGCAATGGTTTCTGAGTTTCACTGTCTTCTCTGTAGTCAATAAACAACAGCAACATCGGGGAGTTTTATGCAGATATATTAAAGTACTATAATGTGTGCATAAAAAGCTGTAAGAAGGGATTTCTAGATTTCTAGATTTTTAGAATGCCACAACAATCCCAAGTGCAAAAGGTGTTTGTTAATGTGCCAAAACAAGTGAGGGGAAAAAAAAAGGAACAGATGCTGTATATAGCATTTACAAATGGACTCAAATCTACAGTTGACACCAGACTGATTTACATCAACCTCTCACAAAAGAGCAAATGATCCCTTTTAATAGCCTTCCTTTTGGCTTTAGAAAGGATTATACCACTCTACACTAAAGGGGTGTGACAATAATAAAGACTTGGGCCAAATAAATATGGATAGCGATATAACATATAGTAAGTTACACATCAAGGTATTTTACTGGATTTATTCATCTATCCATTATTATTATTGTCTGTTTTATCCTGGCCAGGGTTATGACCGTCCAGAGCCTATACCAGAATCATTGGACACTAGGCTATGAAACCACACCCTTGGTGGCATGCCAGTCCATTGCAAGATGTCCATACTCACACACAATTTAGGGCGACTGATTAACCCAGAACAGAAGTTTTTGGACTGTGGGAGGAATTCAGAGCACCCAGCAGAAAAACCACACAAACAGGAAGAAACATGCAAGCTCCACACAGACTGAGCTGGATAAAACAGTATGCCTGAACAGCCTAGGCACTGAGGCAATGACCCTACTCACTGTGCCACCATGCTACCCTGGTTGATTTATGTATGAATATTAATTACACTTAGTTTACCAGCCACCCTTATTATAAAGTGCAGTGGTTATTCCAAACAGTGTCATTATTAACATCTGCAGCAATGAGTTCAGCTCCAAATGAGCATGTGCATGATACAGACAGGCAAGATATAAGGCTACCTAAAACCTTACTTGGGTCTTTTACTATACCTAAAGGTAAACAGTACTGATGGATGAGTGACATACAAGTAACATTCAAGCATTAAACATGTTGTACAGAGGGGAAACTTAAATGTTTGTATGTGTTGAATGTAATGGTTAGGGGAATAGAAATTTAACCAAGTGTGTACTAGCTTAACTGTTGGGAATGAAGGATAATTTTACCCGCAGATATTTAGTTATACATAAACTTATAAACTCATTTATCTCATTTTATTTTTATTAACAGTAAGGCCATGTTTGCGGTTAAAAAAATGACAACCTAGTCTTTCTCCTCTTGTCATCAAAGATGGATGCCAAATTAAAAAAACATGAAAACAGACTTTCTGTAACAAGTATCACTATCTGATAAAGATCTGTAGTGTTTACGGTCAGCTGGGCCACAGAAATTTGATCTGAAGTACTGTGAACTGTCGGAACCCCGTCATAAGTCGAGGACCGCCTCTACTTTCAGTGGGATGTGATTCAGTTTTTGAGGATACAACATTATAGCAACAACGTTTAAGGAAACCAGCAGGAACAATGATCTTTAGGAGTGCTTCGTGCAGGACATGCATGAGCAACTCTGAGGGGCTTCTTGAAGCTAAATGATAGCTCTGTGAGCTGCCTCTAGAGAACACTTTGAATCTGAAGGTCTATAGGCCAGGTGCTTAGCAGAGCTCCTTCAAGAAGTGGAGGGTGGACTGGACTTTTAAGAATTCCATCCCTCACAGTCTGTAATCTCTTTATTTGGCTTCAATGGAAAGTTGGGAGATTTTTAATTAACAGCAGAGTCAGGCACAACCTGAGCATCAGAACACTTCTCCTCTCTGTGACTCAGAACATTTTTAACCTGATCTGATAAGTGGAAGGAAAAGGCTAGGAGTTTATCTGTTTCTTACTGCTAACTTTATCAGTAGCGACTCTTAGTTTTACAGATTTTTGTAACTGGATATTTCCCCACAGAACGTGAACCATCAGACCCGTTGCAAGGGTGCTCCTTTAACCCTGGTTATAGCTGCTGAATCATTGTACACAATCTCAGATCTGGGAAAGGGCAACGCAGCTACGTCCGATTGGTCAATGGCTTTCAACTACTAAGCAAAAAATAAAAAATGAAAATGAGTCTATTTATCTATGTTTGCTCTAAAACATGAACCAGTGTAATGACTTGAAGACAACAGTATTAAGAGGAAGAAAATCCTTTACCTGCCTGCTGTGTCCCATCAGTACCAGAAGGCTATGTAAGACCCTTAGAACTGGAAAGCAACAACCAGCTATGGTTTGTTGATGTCTGCCATGTCCCTCCACTGTCCTCCCTCAGAATAAAAATATCCATCAGCTTTTATCTGGCCTGGCTAAAGACATAGGGGGCTCAGTTTGTGTAATGTTTTCCTACTTGAGTGTACTAATGATGCTCTTAGGCATTACATTTTAGCAAAGGTCCTCTGAAAATTTCTGTTAGTTCCTGTTTGGCTGCCCACCTCTTATCTTCAGCAAATACCTCTATCATTTTGTGCTGGCAGTGGAACAAAACAGGAATGGTTTGACTAAATGCAATATATTATTGTAGAAAACAGCACCAATTGGGATTGTGATTACTCCTGTCTTGAGCAAACTTTCCTACTTTAGTTTAGTTTGCTATGTATTGATCCCAGTCTCTGTAACTAGGTTGTAAAAAAGCTCTAGAGAATAGATGGCTGTTTTATCTGGGTCATCTGTTCTTGGTGGCAGTACTTGCATTATTTAAAAACCAGGTTCAGCTGACAAATTGAAATTCAACAATAAATAACGGATTGTACTTTACAAGGTCACGAGAGGCTGGTATAAGACAGTTAATATGAAGTGTATCCTTTAAGCCTTAATTTATGACTTCATCCAATTTAGAAGTGAAGCTTTGCCATCTTGCATTATCTGCCCTACATTTGACATGGTTTTTTTCTTGCTTAAATGTATTCATTTGCGCTAATTACTATCATAAGCTTTTCCTGGAGATCTTGACTGCCTTGATTTAGGTGCATATTTTATTTATTTTTTCCCATTTGGTAAACTCTTTTTGCACTGCCTTTACTTGATTAATGGTCTATATTTAACATCACACAAGTATGAAATAAGTTATGAAATGTATTCTTTTTTCAGATTATCACTCGTCTTAATAAATTAAAATTCATTTAATACTTCAGGCAGGTGCTCATGTAATTGGAGGTAATGGCTTTGTTAATTTAAGGTAATCCAAGTAGTGCAGATCTGAGAGATATTCATATTGTATAAACAATATTCATTGTTTATAGTTCTGTCTCACAAAACATCCCAAATTCTTGTACTTGATGGTTTACTCTCTGTGGAGGACTTTATATAATCAGGAATCAAATGGAGAACATAAATGGTCCAAATAATCTTCATCAAGTTTTTCAGATATTCTACTGCATTTGGAAATGTGGGGGTAATCATTTTTATTTTGCCAATTTATACTCATTTTATTTCAAGAAAAAACAATGTAAGAAAGAGATTAATAATATTAATAACAGTAAAGCATTCACATCAGAAAGATATAGCCTCTAAATAGATGATTCACTCCTTTCTCAAAGAACCAATAGACGATGCTATTTCAGACTCTGTAGTTATAGCAACGATTGGTTTCCAAGTGATGTGGCTCAAAGGGAGCACAGCTAAACCTCAGAGAGTTGAAGTATATCTGTATTCATTTCCTGGTAGTGACTTTCCACTCCCACATACACAACCACATGTAGAAAATTCCAGTTGTTTCTCTACTGCTGGGTCACTCTACTGTCTCTCAGTTGCACCAGCAATTTTTTAAACTGGTTTTCAGTTCATTGGTTCCACTTCATGTTGCCTATTTCAGTGTGGCTGCGCTTTTTGTTCTGGCCTTGTTGAGTTGTGCATAAATACCTCACCAGCTTTTGAAATGTGCTGATATATACACGTGTTTTTGAGAAGCTGTTTATTCAGACTGCCTGCAGTAGACTAGAGAAGGAATCCCCAGTGCAGATGAGGATGACAGTCACAGCTGCTTAACAAAGCTTTCCATTTGTCTTGTATCTCCAAAGAACCACCTCTCACTTTTCCTCTGATATGAAGGAAATGCCCCAGAGAAGTCTGTGCATAAGTGAATGTATCAGAAAGAACATGACAAAGGTGTGTTTCCTTTTCAAGTCTCATAGTCACCATTCAGGACTGTCTGTCGTAACAACATAGGAGTTATGCTTTTGTTTTCTTGTTATAAAATAATAAAACTCCTGCTTTTAAAAGACAAAAACTCCTCCATTTTTTCATCGCATTTAATATAAAATATTGT
This sequence comes from Arapaima gigas, assembly GCA_900497675.1. Lineage (NCBI taxonomy): Eukaryota > Metazoa > Chordata > Actinopteri > Osteoglossiformes > Osteoglossidae > Arapaima > Arapaima gigas. The sequence goes on along the minus strand of UFQX01000329.1, from coordinate 1,257,995 downwards.
GTATTTTTTATGATGAAACTGACCATATTCTCAACAAGTGACATTTGTCTGGATTACTTGGGAGCACAACTCATTCTTTGAATGGGCAGAGGAATATGCAAATTAGTTTGAGGGTTGAACATGGACAGTTTGAGCTTATGCTTCTCAAACAGTCTTTTTATAACAAGGGCACTGTAAGTCAAAACATGGCTGTCATGGAAGGCACCCCTTACATCAGGCAAAGTATTAAAAAGTGATTTGATAAGGAATCCACATGTTATGAATTCATGCTGGTAAATTATTATTACAATGAAAAGAGTGGCCCTACACAAATCCATGCCATAGACACAAGCATAATCTTCTGAAACTGGTGCGGAGTAATTGTAGGTTCAGCCACATCCTTACATGGAGGATGCCAAGAACATATTCAGTGTTTTCCATGTCATCCCAAAGTTTTCTACTGGATTAAAATCTGAAGCCTGAAAACTACTGAAGTAAATTGACTGAACAATCCTGGGATAATATATGATATAGGACTTAACACATGATCATGCTCACTGTGTTTGAAAAAAGGAAGACTGTGAATGGATGCACCTGTCATGCAACAGTGTTTAGGAATGAGGAGGTGTTCAGTGTGTACTAAGTGATTAAAAACCATTGTACTCACCATCATCCTACAATGACCAAAACTCACAGACTGTGCCGCTGACACCAGGCAGAATGGATCCATGGATTTAGCCTGTTTATGCCAGATTTTGACCTTGATATCAGCATGACTCAGTGCCTACTTTGATATATATTTTTTTCCTGATGCATGACTGCAAGCAGTTTCTTTAGTGTTTTTTATGGTAGGTGAATGAAAACTCCTCATTTAAGTCCCTGTGTGGCAACAGACCTACTTTCTGTGGTATTAAGTGTGTTTCTGGGGCTTCAGCCTTCTGGGGATGTGCATACACATTGACAACAGAATGCCAAGTGTTCTGGAGGACTCCACCAGTCCAGCAAAGTTTTCTCTTACAAAAGTAAGGCAGAAAGTAGAGCAAATGTTATAATTGGAGGAAATGGGTTGCTGTGGTCATTTGAGATACATTCGGTGTGACCCATTAATCTATCAGATTGATGTAGTAGTTCACAGAAATTCATGCAGGGCACTAAAGTCTAGATGGGTGGTAAGCATTGCCACGAAACAGTTAAAGGTCTCTGGGACAAGAAAGGACTTGGCATGTATGTGTTCTTCATTAATTTTGTGTGTTGCAGAGTTGGCAAAAGTTTTCCACCAGAGTGTTGCACTAATGAAAAAGGCCTGAACATCGTAATTATTCTGGTTAACTAAAATTCTGACAATTCATCAGCTTTGTTTGTTGGCTGATATCTGAAGGTGAAGTTCACCTTGGCTAAGTCCAAACTATTTAATGAATGGCATCCCTGCCTCACATCTTTTATAGGATTGCAAGGGCTTGGTGTGCACTCAGATAATGTGGTTAAAGTGCTTTGTAGAGTTTCCAAACAATAGTCCTCACCAAAATTTTTATTATATCTACCTTTTTTTTTTCTCTAGTTGTAGTGTTTAAAGTAGTTAGCCTGACATTCATATGTAAAATAAAAAAATGGGACTCACCACAATTTCATGAAAGCACAGCCTCACCACGAATTCATGAAGCATGAAGCAACAGATATGTGAAAGACCTATAATATTAACCTTGCTCAATTTGTTTGAGTTTAAGTATCAACTGACAGTGATAGATTCCTGAACCTAATTACACAAGTGATTTTATCGCCATTAAAAACAGAAATACTGTGATTGCTGAAGAGAGCTGAATAAAGTGACCACGTTGGTCTTTATGAATGCAGTTATGAATGCAGTGATGTTTAGTATGCTTGTTAGGTGTGTCCTAGTGTTGTTGCTTGTAGGTTAATGGGAGCATATTTCAGTGCTGTGTACTGTTACAAAGGAATGAATCGAGGCTGGTAAGGAAGTGATGGGATTAATTTCCGTCTCAGCATGCAGCAGGACTATACCGTATACCGTATAAAGTTTTTCAGTTCCTGGTCGTTAATGATGGGATCATTTTAGCTTTATTTTCTTAATTTATGATGTTTTATAAGAAAAGATATATTAATTTGTTCTGTATTTGGGAAGTAACAATGTAGAGCATTGACAGAAAAGTTGTTTTGTATTTTTTGTGTTAGTGTGTGCATTTGTTTGTGAGCTTAGTAAATTCTGCCAGAGGTTTGTGAAGCATGTCAATTTGGTGGTCCTTTAAGCAGAATTCACACAAAGATTTGCAGCTCCTTCTCAATCAAAATACTGGAAAGACTGAACAATTTCTATACAGAGGTGCCAAGCAGCATTATTCACAATATATTCAAGTGTCGTATCTTAGCCAAAATATGCATCTGTATTACCCCATACAATACAGAACATGAATCAAGAACTACTTCCTGTCAATGATTTGTAATTTAGTGGATTTGTCTTTGTAAATTTATTTTAAGGATGATACTATTCTTCTAATGGAAAAACTCACTTTTCTGTAGAGAATGTGGAGTTCCTGTCAGCAAGTGATATCTTAATGGCTCTGTGCTAAGGAGCCAAACTAACTTCTTACAACCTAGGCTTAGACTGCAGTGTATAGCTCCATGGACTTAGAAGGTCTGTAAAGGTTAGGGAGGCAACATCATAGGGAGATAAAGAATGTTTTAGCCTGATTTGCAACAAAATTTTCACTCTGCCATTTTTTGCAATATCTTTTTAGTAATCGAACCACTTTTAGGTACCTATCTTTAACTGTCTTGTGTATTTATTGGTGTTACTTTTTTATATTATATGGTCATGTGAGTGATACTATGACACCCTTGACCCTTGCACTGCTGGTGAGGACAGAGAGATAAGTTTCTTTGTGCATTGCAATAAAAAATGTGTTTGTCTTTTGTCAAAAGATTACCATCCTAAATGAAGTAGCATGGAACCACAGACACCAAAGAAATATTCAGTTTTTAGCTTTATCTGAGAAGCTACTGGCTACATTGCTGGAGTAGAGCAAGACAAAACAGTCAACATCTTCCTGGTTTTTTTAGGTTTTGTGCACATTTGAAGCTGAGGAAAATTTATGCTCACCATTGTACATTTACATTTGAACTTTGGAAAAGAGGGTCATGGACAGTATAGGAGATTAATACCTCCCTGGAGATGGCACATCCCACTGGCCATTTTCCCACAACTGTCCATTTTATCAAAGGTTCACAAGAATGTGACTTCATGCTCACTTGGACTGTTTTCACTATTGTCTTTCGTATTACTTTCAGGCAGTAAAAATGTAGTAGATTAATTATAAACTATAGAGAAAAACACAAATGTTGTATTGCATTTCTGATTTTTTCCATTTCAGAGGGAAGTGTTTACCTTAATTTTGCTTTTCGCTAAAACTATTAAAATAAGAGCATTGAAAACAAAAAAAGATAAAAGAGTCTTGACAAAAAGGCAAACCCAACTTACACTAATAAATGTAATGTAACTACATTTTTACCAAAGTTAATTGTTGAGATTATTTTGACAAAGGGCTGCCATCTCCATTTCATATGAGCATTCAAACTGCCATTTTTAATTTTACTCCAATGAATATAATACATATTCCCATAAGTTTTAAAAATATCATCTTCAACATTTTTTTGGGTGCACATGAATTCAGTTTTATAAGACTAAGTAAGCAAACAGAGTTTCAGATGGTTTGGTGTGATTCATTCAGTCAGCAGTAGGACCCCAGCAGAAATAAAACCACACACGGGCGGTTCTAGGAGCAGGTGACGAACAACATTTGAAAATAATGGAAGCAAATATCCCTAAGGAACACAAAATAAAAAATATGCTAACATGCCATGGTGTGATAAGTTTTAATCAATAACTCATCTTTACAGTTCATCAAAAGGTGAAGAAAAAAGCTTTAACAATGTGAATTTAGCTGTCTAGTTTGCTGGCTAACTAAAGATAGAAAATAGAGTGCTTTTTCGTTTGAATGAAAATTTGCAAAATTACAAAATCTATGCCAAATATGACCTACATACGCCCTGAAGTTTGAGACCCAAAGACCGAAAGTTGGAGTGGTTGGAAGAGGGTTCCCTGCAGCATTAAATTTTTTTGTTTCTGACAGCATGGTATTAATTTGAACAGATTGTATAATAAAATGAATAAATGTCCCAAATTCAGTTTTAAAATATTCCAGGCAATCTTTTACTGTCCCTGTTAAAGTGGAAATTGTTAACTGTGGGGTCTGAAACATAAGAGTCTTTTTCTCTCATTCAGGCTACCACACACATCAAAGTGTATTGATTTGGTCCCCACATTATGCATATATTTTAAGATGATCTTAAAATATGCATATATTTTTCTGATCTTTTGCATTATGTGTGGTGAAATATCTTAGTATTTTCCCACAGCCTTTGCAGTCCTGCACTGATAGATGTTGTCAACGTCAGGAAGTGACCATTGTGTGGGTGTCCATCATCATCTAGGTTTGTGTATAAATGCTCTGGAAGGTCCCCTTCTGGTCACTGTTTGTGACACTTGTGCTACACAGTGATTAATGAACTCTTGGTTTTTATATATACATACAATGATATACAGAGCACAAACTTTAAAGCAGCGTGATTATTTTTAAATAAATATATAGCATTGTTTTTATTTGATAAGTAATTTAGCTGAAAAAGACAATAACATTCAGTAAGTGTAGACTATACACGACTTAGGAGGCGCTTCTTAAAGTGGAACAGTCAGGCTTTACTGCTATTCTTAAGACTGAATTTGATCTGTTTTCATCTTTACCGTATGACATTTATTATGCGGCTGTGCATATGCGGCAGGCATCTCTATTCCTGCAAAAGTAACACGCTAATTAAGGCTTTATATTTCTCTGTGTCTCTTGAACATTTTCAAAAATTAGCCTGCTCAGGTTGAACGACATAGATATTGTGAAGATATCATGCTGATCAGTTTCAGAATACTAATTTTTGTCTTTTTCCACGGTTTTTGCATAGGCTGTTTGTATATGAGCCCGTTTTTTTCCTGTATTTTTCCTGGTCATGTTAGCTCACCTCCTTAATCCTAGATGTACAGGAGAACTAATCATAGACATAATCTTTGGGTCTCTCTACAGAGAAACAAAAGAAAAAGTTTGCTGGTGTCACTGCACAGGCTGAGACTTGAAAATGACAGAGCTGAGGAGTGTAGCCCTCAATGACAGAGACAGTTGGAGGTACCAAGAAGTGATGAATCTAGAGAGGGAGGGTTAGATTTGCAGTAGAAAAAGCATTCAGCAGTGCTCTAGAAGAACTTGTAAGGAGCCAGTTCCTGTCCAGCAAAATGGACAGACAGACACTAGATACACATGCAGACAGAGAGAGGTAGAGATGGGGTGTCTCTGGCCAAACAATTCAGATCACTTGAATTCTAGATTTTTTTAACACACCATATAAATACGTAAATAATATTGAAGTGAGAAACTTCTCCTGAAATTTAAACAAAATGTTTTTCAGAAACAGCAGCTTATATGGGACAAAAGCAAGTTTACTGGCCAATTAAATGTACTTTTTCCAACACCACTTTTACAAACTGTTGTCTTATCCCTTGTTACAGTGTAATTTGTAAATCCATTTACTTGACCTTTCACATATTATTCAAAAACACTAAACCAAAAAAAACGAGACATGTAAAAGATATCAGGCTGAAGAAGTCATTCCAATCATTAAGGAAGACATCTCTGTTCTTTTTTAGATGACTGATAATCAGTCATGAATGAAGACTCCCAGGCAAACATTTACCAAAGCAAATCCAATTATCAGCTTGTAAGGAGCCTCCTTTATTATGTTAATGCAAACAAACACTTGTTAATGAGTGCTTAATTCTGTATTTTTTTAAACATTCATATAAAATCACCCCTGCTGTGTCCCTCTCCTGTTTTCTTTTTGTTAGTGCTTGTGCTTGTTGAGTGCTTGAGTTTGGCATCCCTTAGTGTATGATGATATGTGCACCTGTTGGCAGCCAGTGTTTTCAGTTGGGAATCGATGTTATCTATATTTATCTATATTGAAAAGCTACTATTAAACTTCAGGAGGCATCACTGTTTATTTTAAAACATCTGAAAAGCAGGTTTTTTACTATAATGGTACTGTAATACCCTATGATAGCACAAATTGGCACATAACGCAATTGGTGAGTGTCTTGCATTCTCCTGTGGTGGGAGGGTTGAGGTTAGGAATGACTCATTATTTGGCATTTTCTCATTTTTTTGTGCAGTTTCACTATCTTTTTTGATTTGTGTGTTTTTGTGATTGTAAGAATAACTCGGTAAACATTTCTATTTATTTTATCAGTATTATCGTTCTATTAGAACTATTAATATATATTGTTGCAGTGATGGGGTGGAACCGTGGCTCTCTCATAATACGTTGCTGCTATGTGTTTGTAAATAGATGTGTCTAACCATATGGGACCATATGGTTATAGAACTTTTAGATGTGTGTGTTGCTTCACTCTGTGTCCCTGTGTTTAAACATTATACAGGGAAATAAAGCTTGTGTTCCCACAGTCCAGTCTCTCAAGCCAACCTGTCTGTAATGCCACTGACAGCATGGTCAAAGCGGGTTCTTGCAACATGATATTTGTTTGTTTTTTAATAATTGATCAATTTCCTAAACATTAATGAAAACAGTTTTCTCCTTCTTTTTTCCAGTACCTGCATCACTGACTGAAAAATATTGTTTTCCATTAACATCGCAATAGGGTGATTCTGCATTTTACAAAGTTGAATTTTTTGGGAACCAGTTAAATTTTTTTGTTACTGCATTATTGTGGGGTTTCACTGTATCTACATTTCTTTGAAAGTCATAGTAACTGTAAGTGATGAATTTAGTTGGGTAAGTCTTGTTTTAGCATGTTTCTAAAATGTTTTTTACAAATTTCAATTGATCTTCCACACACTGAAATTATTTAAAAGTTACTGTATTATGGGATTTTATAGGTCTCAGTTGTTAGAACAATAAGTCTCTACCAGGTTATTTTAAATGAATCTGTAACCTTGCTCCTTTTGTATTTCTTAACTGTGTCAATATGTTTGATCTGAAAACCCAGGCAGATATTGACATCACCACATTTCCAGGTTTCACTACTGTTATTGCAATATTTACAATGGCATATTATATTTACAAACATGATTACAGGTATCGCCCTACTTATGTTTTTTCCTGGAAGTTGGTTTGTGTAGTGAAACCTCATAAGTCTGAAAAATAATGAGATTACAGTGCCAACTCAGAAAATTCCCACTGTGCTTATGAAAAATAAGCATCCTATTCATAACTTGGTGAATAATTTCACTTGTATGTGTGAAAACTCACAATTCAAAGTCTCGTGATACCTGTATGTTTGATATGTACCTTTGAGAAAGGCCATTAATGTATGTTGTACCTGTAAATGCATATTGTACAGTTTAAATAGATAGAGCCTTTAAAACCTATTGGTATGGATAAGAGCATCTTAAATAATCTTTTGTCTGTTATATAACTGTATAATGACACACAAGTATCAGCTTAGTGGGATGTCCCTTTTGACAAAGCCAGTATCGTTTCCCAGTTGAGCACTGCTGCTATATCACACTGGAGTTTGGCAAAATTCAAAGTACAAGCTGACAGCAGCTACATCAGTCTATTACCTTGTAATAAAATGCAGCCATTCAGCCAAGGACTCTTGTGTGAATTAACAGCCTGTGTGTTTTTCTGTAAGGGACAGGTAGAATTTGCATGTGCAACAGAGAATGAAATTGTATTTAAGGAGGTGAACTGCTTGCTGAGACTTCCTCCTGTGACTTGCCTTGTCTTTCTTAGCTTTTTCTTTTCTATTCCCATCCATCTAACAACATTTCAGGTTCTGAAGGGGTGCAAGAAGCTCTCTATGTCTGTCTGCTCCATGGGACGGATCCCTGGGGGCTATGTCACCAATCACATCTACACGTGGGTTGACCCCCAGGGACGCAGCGTATCTCCTCCCCCTGACCTGCCCGAGCACCAAAGTGCCACTGTGCGACGCTCAAGCAGCCAGCAGCGCAGCCACATGCCCATACTTCAGGAAGGGGATGAAAAGAGGGTGAGTCTGGGATATGGAGAAGTACTGGTCAGTGCCCATGGAGGTATTCTGTCAGTAAAGCACAGCTCCTTAAACAAAAACTTATTCACCTTAACTTCAGCATGTTTATACCCTGGTAGAAAATGTTTTGTTTCTTGTGCAAAGTCATATGGTTGTAGAGCTTTAAAATGAATGTTAAATTTCCATTGCTTTATCTTCATAAGAGCCTCATGCCTTCAAGTGATCTGACAGCTTTGTACAACAGAGAAGTGGGCTTGAGTGTGGTAAATCTGATTCCCATTTTGAACATTTTTGTAGGTACCATTTTCAAAACACAATTTCAGTACTAATTGAAAGAGGGATAAATTCAAGGGCATGCAGCACTCTCCCAAAGTTATGCAGACACCAGCTTTTAAATACTCTTAATTGTTTAGATCTAAGTGTGGTTGACCTGAGCAGTATCTCCTGAGTTGTATCATTCTGGAGGTGGCAGATGGGTGAAACTCCAAAGTCCTTACAAGACATACTCATAATAAACAATCTGTCTCAGAGGCTCTTGCTCTGTGTTCATTAGAACCCAGCTGTGTGACCCTTGGATGTAATGGCAGCCTGTTATTTCGTTTAACATCTAGTTATTTTCCATGAACACTAACTGTATGCTCAGTGCCACATAAAGATGTAGTGCTCTGAAGGGCTGTTGAAGTGGACTGGCATTTAAGCATACAGACCTAAACCAATTAATTTTTAAAAAATACTATCTACTATCAGTAGATAAGTAGGGAGATTTGAGGTGTTTCTTTAAATAGTGTCATGCACTCCTTGGATAAACTGTTGAGAATGTTTCGCCCAAACAGATGCTTTACTTATTGGGTGTAATGCTTCAAAAACCAGCTGTAATGAATCTCTGACACTGTATGTCACAACCTCACTTCACTGGTTGCTTCTCCTTTCATCATCTTGTTCCTCCTTTGTCAAAAAAGATTTATTGCATGCCTTGGCCACAGTGATCCACAACCATTTATAGCACTGAGATGCAAAACCGAATATATTTTATATAGCTTTTTAAAAATCAGTCCTTTTTGTGTTTGTTTGTTTTTCTTCACTTCAGTTGTTGCAGTTCTTCCTATCCGTGTCTTCATCTTCTTCGGCTGTTTTAAACCTGCAAAAAGATTACTTGATTTATATCATGCTGTACTTTTTCATTATACAGCATCTCAGTTGATTTGAACATCTGATACTGTGAAATGGTAGATTTAGGCAGACAAACAGTTGTATTGATTTCAATAAATACAAATATGCATTTGACTCCAGTAATTATATAATGAAAGTTGAACGTGTGTGCAAAGTAGTAAAAATTATCGACTGTATCATTGCTGGCTGTACAGTGTGTTCTGATTCTTCACCTTCTAGTATTGCATTATATTAAACCAATTGTTGACATCAGTATTGATGAATTCAGTACTCCTGTTGTGAACACTGGAGATACTGGAGGAATGTGATGAGGAGAAATTTCTGGCTGTATCTGAATTTAGGCAGTGAATTGATACTGGACTTCTGAGCAGATCATGTCCTTAGCATCATGTTCAAACACAAGGAAGCTCATAAGTGTACCTGGTACCAAAACACTTTGGGCCAATAGTTGATAATTGATTTAACGGTTGGGTCATCTGTTTTGAAGATGTATGTTCTGGACACTTGGGTAAAGGAAGGGGCTAAAGCTGTCAACTGATCACTAGCTGGCAGTGAGTTGAGTTCGATATATAGGACAACAGCTGGACAGATCTGGGAGATGCAAAATGTTCTGTGACGGTTTTCTGAGAACGAGTGGTAGAAAACTTGGTGTGCAATCAGTCCAGCTCCCACCTTTGTGATAACCTCTGTCTTGTTCCAAGTGAGACCATGGACAGCGAGTCAGAATAGACTTTGTTCAAGACTTTAGTTAGGAACAAGGCTGCTAAAAGGATTTGAGGGCAGTTGGAGCCTCCAGAGATGGCATCCCTCTGACCTACTGATAGACATCAGTAGTGAAGGAGGTTGTTAAACTGAAGGACAGCTTCCATACGAGGCTTTTGGGGTGATTTATTATTTTGGCTAAGATACACCAGTTGTCCAAGGAGACCATCGCAAAGGAAGCTCCTGAAGTGAAAGCTAAAGTATAGAAGGAATTTGAACAGCCAAAGGAGAAAAACTGTTGGGTGACCTTAGAGTTGTTTTTGGCAAACCATTCACTACCTTATGAGGGGAAGGCATGATTCTGTTCAGGCTGTGCTAAGCAAAGGAGAGGGTCCCACATCCCCTCATTGTTGCATGGAAGGTGGCTTAGGTACCCCTGTACCGCCAAACAGAGCATGTGACCCCAGTATTAAGGGGAACAGAGCAGGTGTTTGAGGTTCCATCTTATTCCTTCTTTGTCAAAAAAGATTTATTGCATGCTGCAGCTACAGTGATCCACAACCATTCAGGTACAGGGATCTTACTCCTTACCTTCCTTGGCAAAGCTATGCAAAGCTTATGCCAGGGTACAAGAAAATCGACTATCCCATAGTTGTGGCTCAGATTCAGGATTTTGTCTTGGTCATGGAACGGCAGACCAGTTCTTCTGCTTAGCACAGTTGTTTGAGATGAACATGGTCATGTACTAATCCAGTGTACATGTACATTATGAAATTGGAAAAGGCATATGACCATGTCTGTTGACATATACTCTGGGAGGTGCTGCATGAGTATGGAGTACTATAGCCAATCCCACTATGAACACATTGCAAGTTACATCTCTGCTCTTGAAGCTAATTCACATTTGTTCATATGTGAGCATCATACTCTACAAAGGCTGTTTTTCTTCACTGTTGTTTGTGACTTTCATGGACAGAATATCTAAGATGCAGAGATGACAAAGATATCATAAAAATGCACCTTTGGTGAATCCTGCTGGTACAATTTGGGGCACATCTACCTGGGTATGCTCTAAACATTGGCTTATGTGTACCTCTTCAGGTGAATCTAGTATTGGATGATGGGCGCTCCCTTGGCCTGATGATCCGAGGAGGTGCAGAGTACGCCCTGGGCATCTACATTACAGGGGTGGACAAGGGTTCTGCTGCAGATTTCGGGGGACTGAAGGTACAGATACCATGGTTCTGTTTCATAAGATTGTGTTTCTACTTTTTCTGTTTCATCATTGTCCTAAACACAGTTTATGGTTCAATGGTACACCTATGATAGGAACAGAACTAATTTTACAGTTAACACACAAATAGAAGGAAAAATATGTTCTGATTCAGTATTTTTTATTTCTTAAAGTCATAAAAGTAAGTCATATTTCAAGTTACAGGTGTAATTCTAACTCAAGTAATCAAACCCTCTATTACATATTCACCCTTTTCTTCCCTTTATTTATTCTTATGTGATCAAACTTCATTCATACATGAGAGAATACAGAGACATAATTCAAATAATTCTAAGTCATTAATTTAATTAAAGGATCTCATTCATCCTGCATATTAAGATGACTAATTAATCATAGCATTCAGACTGTTTCTTTTTTGTATGCCTTCACCCTTTGCTAACACTTAAGAAAAACGATAAATGATCTGGTCTTTATTTAATAAAGTACAATTTCCAACAACTTACACCTGGAGTCAAGTACCAGAGTGTGGTTTGATCGTAATCAGTTTTAATAATTTCATTACAGTGATTTAGTTTTGCATATGACCTCTATGAGCATTGTAATGACATTGCTAAGCCTCGGATTGAAAGTTTCTTCTGCAGTACCACTGTGGTTTTACAATTCAGATAGGCTTAGAAGTTCCTATGGATGCGCCATTGCTGAAATGGCTCAGCTGAAGAGCTTGTGTTACTTAATGCCAAATGGAGCATTTCCATCCTTGCTGTCAAGGTAGCATAGAAGGGATTCACTGGATATTTTGTTGTCACTTTGGTGGAGAGATGGGGGGGGAGGTGCTCCTGTATGCCAGCTGGCCTAAGAGGTAGGGCTGGGCACAGCTCCAAACCCACTATTGACAGTCTGTTAGATATAGTTGGAGCATGGATGCCAACCCTGTATACACAGGAATCTGCAGATCCAAGAACACTGACAGCTAATGTGGACTTGTGTTTTAGCTAAACATTCTTTCTCGTTGCTTAAACAGGTATTTGGATTCCTTGTAACAGCTCCTCTGAGTGGGTTTGTAGGTTTCTGTTCTCCTGGTTAAATTGAACATTGTCAAGCCCTCGTGTGTTCAAGCCAGGGGGGCTGGCAGGCTTAAGGTGGTGCTGCAGATCACTGATCTGACAGCTTAGATGCTGTGATAAGATAAATAGCAGCAGACAGGTGAAGGGTCTGGCCCCGTCTACACCATTGGACAATAGAGAGATAGCCCCCTGTAATGTAGCTGCTGTGGTTTGTATCTCAGGAAAACAGCTCTCACCAAAGTCAAATAAACATTTGATTTCTTTGCTTGCAAAAAAATGACAGCAGTAGTAATAAAAAAGTAAATCCCTTGATTTTTCAGGAGAAGTGTTTATGAATTAATACAGCCTGTCATCAAGTTATGACATAGGTGACTTATGATCTCCCAGAATTACAGTAGCCATCCCATTGACCTTATATATTATTTTTTGAGTCCTGCCATTTGGTAATGACATCTAATGCTGAGCATTGTATCTGCTGTATGATAGCATTATTATTGCTGCAGCATTCATACAAATTAGTTTAATATATATCCTTCAGGTTCATATAAGGGGATTTTCAACTTAAGATGGGCTGTTGGAAGGGATCCCCACTGTAAGTGCAGGACCATGTGAATTTGGTTTTTTTTGGTCGTTTGATGTGGCATAACATCTAAAATGTAGTCATTACCACTAAAAAGACCCATGTGTGTGCTAAATTATATTCAGGAGTTGGAAGTATTGACTGTGATTGTATGTTTGGGTGAATGCATAGTATAATTTCCATCTTGACTTCAAATCTGCTGGAGAGCTTGATCCTGTTGCCAAGTGTTCTTGTTGAGGCTACTTTTGATTACATTTAACCTGAGATTTTTTACCGATTTTTTATCAAGGAGCACATTTATTACTCTCTAGCAGACTAGATATGAAATGTATTGCTGGCAATTTTGTAAAATAGCTATAGTGATCTATTAATATTTTGTATTTTACCTTTGTGTGAATAATGGTTTTGAATACTAATGAAGCACATGTATATTTTCAGATGAATGCAGAATTTGGTAGATTGATACTGCAGCATGACACATCACTCTCATAGCAAGAGAATTTGTGGAACATTTTTAACTGTGTTGTCTAAATTTTCTAAATTGTAGGTTTCCTCAGCAGATTATAGAGTCGTAATCATCATACAGGAAATTTCCTTTCAACCTTAAATTTTATTTGTGTAGTAGTTTATCTTCATTTGGTTTTAATAAATGATTAAATAATTGGTTTTCTTTATGCAGTACACTGTGCATGTAGATTATTACTATGCATTGGTAATTTTTATTATGTGATGTCTAGTAAGTTTGTCAGTGTCAACATAAGGTACCTTTGTGATATTTATGATTCACAGCTGGTTTCTAGCAACTTGAGATGCATGGTGGCTTTCTCTAGGGATTGGGCAGGAAGGGTAAACACTCTCTGCATGCTGTTCACATCATCTGCGTAGGTTTCCAAGCCACAGTCTTACAGTACTGTGACTGTCCACACGCTAAGGAATCATACATGGGAGAAGCATTGTTAACCAAATGTACACAGAGATTTGAATGTCCTTTTAAAAGTCTTTTTAATAAATACAAACACTCAGACACAGAGGTAAAGGAACAGCTTAATGTTGAAGTGCATCACTGCACTGCTTAGAGGGAACGGAAGTCACATAGTTCCTTTGTCTTAAAAGCCTAATAAACTTAACTGTGGTATTAATTACATCATTGTCTCTGAAATTGGCAGTAAAGTTAAAGTCTGGGACTCTTTGCCAAAATAAGAAATAAATTTTACACGAAATCATTGTTACGTTCAGGCTAATTGTTTTTTTACTTGTAGGACTAATAAAAACTTTTATAGCAGTGTTTAGATGTTTTATGTGGGAGGCAGATTAAGTAAACATTGAGGTACTGGTAAACACTTCAAATGCAGGTACTGATAATGTTATATCCTTTATCTCCAAAAGATGTGCATTAATTCCTGTTTGTTTTTTATCTGCCAGAGGACTATTTCTTTCTGTTGCATGAATCTTGGAATTGTAATTTTATTCACCTCATTTTGTAAGTAATTTTTAAAAATTTGTCTTCAACTGAGATATGTAATCTTTCTTTGTTTTGTCAGTGTTATATCAAAAATTGTTGTTATGAAAATTGAGTACCTATTCTACTACTTCTGAACAATTCTGTGTGTTCTAAGATTATTGTTAGCCCTTTGAAGTTTAAAGTAACCAAGCATTTATTTCTAATATTATGCCTTGATTTTTCAAGTTATGTTTTGTATAAGGTAATATATGATCAGTTTTAGCCAAAGTATAGTATAGAAAGTATACAAATATGCAGTCTAAGTTATGTGTTATAACATACAGTGATTAACTTTGGTCACAGTATGCACAAAAGCCTTTCAAAGTAAGAAAATATATCATAGCAATAGGTGTAATGTTTTTTTAAATATTTGGTGTTCCTGGCCTTGATAAGGAGAGAAGAGATCCTTTGTTTGTCTCATGACTGCAGTTGTTCACTGTTGACAAGAATGAGGCAGAAAAACACTTTTAGTCGACTGCATGACTAAAGATGAGTTAACAATATTCACATTTAATTACAACAATGGTGTTTGCATCATGTTACAGAAGATGGCAGAAGGCATTTTTTATGAATAATTATAAAATTTACTCAAAACTTGCCACCTCAATAATGTGTAAATGTCCTATAAAATGGCATTTGTTAATGTTCTGATATGACTTTGTGGGAACTACTGGCCTTGTACACTTTGTTTATTCCTCTTCTTCACCTCCCAGGCTGCTTCAAAAGACTTATTACTGGTAAGCATTAGTGGGTGCTGGTGAAGGTAAATGAAAGAAACTGCTGAAGAACAAAAGTTCATGGTATACTTGAAGCAGAGTATGTTCATTGTAGTTAAGACACCAAGTGAAAACAGTTATTTTGACAAATTAAAATAAAAAATAATTTCACTGGTATCCAGTTTCACTGGTCAGGTATCCAAATACCTTTAAAAGTGTAGATGCAACAACTCAGTGTTGTTAAGGAATACCTCCAAACTGATTTAGCATGGTGGCTATAATATAATAAGGTATATTATTTTTACCTGCTTATGCTTTACATTCAAAATCCTTTTCTTCCTCAGTGATGAGGATGGATGTTTCAAGATGAAAATGAATATAAAAACCTCCAGTAAATTCAGTGTCATAAAAAATGTATTTTTGTGTGTTTGCATGTCTGGTTAAAGCTAACACATGACAAAACATTGTTGCTTTTGTCAGAATCACCTTGGTGCACTTATACAATATATTGAATGGCAGAGGCATATGTAAAATGGTTCCATTAGTTAAACTATCAGCCAGTTCATCCATTCATTCTCTCAGTGCCCCAAGGGGGTCACTCACTGACATATTCATTTGTTACTTCATCAATTTCTCTCTTGCTGCACTTCAAAGTTGGTAAATGACTTTTCAAGGTTTCTACCTGGAACCAAGAAAATTTGTCTACATAAACTGCACTTGTGATGTAAATTCTGTGACACTGACACATTGATTTCTTAAACATTTGAAATTATTTTGTGATTGTTTTTACTCCAAGGGCTTGCAAAGGTTTTTATTAAGACTTTTTACATTCAATTTCAATCTGTCTTTAAAAGCATTGATGTCTTTGGTTTTTTAATGCATTTCTCCTAATATGCAAGCCAAACCATAAAAAACAGGCCAAGGATATAGTAGTCTTGGTTGTACCATTAAGAGTCATTTCCTCCTTGTTTGTGCTATTCTGTCTTTTAATAATACCAGCTATTTTGTCCTTTATCCAGCTGTTGCCTGAGGGGAAAGCTTCACCTTGAGTGTCTTCCCAAACAGCAGAGGGATGTTAATGCCATCTTAAGCCACTGAGGGCTGTTTGATACAAAGCATACAGTGGTACACAACTTCACCCCTCATGGTCCAGCATGTTTCAAACCAGCCAGAAACTCAGAACTCAGTCAACTGTTTCAAAGTTGGAAGTAGTGCCTCCTGTTCCCTCAGTAGCACCTCCCACACAACCTACAGATGATCACAACTTCATCTTCTTCACATATGATGCATTTCCACAGTTTTGTCCAAGTTGTCACTATGGTCATTGTAGAGTACTTACAGTTTTTCATTTGGAGCAGTTTTCCATATGGTTTTTTTCCAATTTTTTCCTATTCTGTTGAAAATGAAAAAAGCAAATATGAGTTTTTGCCCAAATCTCTGAACATATTTAAAACAGCTAGTAGTAGGAAATGTTCACACTCAGAGGTAGCTTTATAATTGTTAATAATAATTATCTTGTCTATGTCCTCCATATTGGTTTTACTGATAAACTGAATTTGTGATTCACAAAGCTTTACAACTTATCACTAATAGGAGGATACATTATGCTGTCTTGTGCACATGCTTTTTTCATGATTTATTAGTTTTGAAATTAAATAGAAAGTAGGCATCTATTACAACTTATCCCACATCACAGTGACCACAGGGTTGTTTTTCTTTATTCAAGTATTCTTGTGCTATTTGTATTCAGTCGCCAAGCCGCTTCTGTTTGAGTCTTTTACAGTGATTTCAGTGATGGCTTAATGTCATTAGGTCACTGCAGAGTATACAGTAACTGCTCCCCAACTGTGGTTCAGATGTAGGTGTTTGCTTCTGCATGAAAGGGATTGCAAGTTCATGTGTAGGTTCCTATGATTTTGCATTGTTGTATTGTGGGGGTTTGAATTATTATGTGGACACTATTTAACAGAGAAGATTAGGCTTTGCACAAAAATGAAGCAAGAGCTATAAATGCAGTTCATTATCCACATTTAGTGAATAACTGAATCTCTCAGATGATTTTGAACATCTGACTTTAAAGGTTGAATTACACTTCGGTTTGGCCTCTCTCAAAATGCGAGCTATGTTATTACATCGATATAATTCATTTTCATTCAGGAAAAAAAACCTGTAGCACACCAGGGAGGGCTAATAGTGAGTGGATTTACTGGTTTTATTGTTTTTACAGCCCATGATGGCAAGGAGAGCTGAACACAAATCAAGACATAATGAAAAAGCAAAAAATTTCCATCAGATCACATACTAAAAAAGAAAAGGTTTGACAGGTGATACAGAACACAACACAAATATATATTAAGGAAAATCCTGAAACTGCAGCCAACAACCTCCAAACGTCTCAAAAATTGCTCCTCAGAATCCTAGTTAAGGATGAATGAAAGTAACCTTTGGCCAGATGCAGATATCAGTCTACAGGATGGGGTGTTGGCTGGACTGTTTCTGTTTGCTGAAGCATTTCAATGTCTGGTAACTGAATACATGTGACAGTAAAGACCAGATTTATTCAGGGATTTAAGTGATTTAATTTGTTTTTTCCAGGAAAATTCATAGTGCCTGTCTTTTTTAACCTGAATTTCCATGTAATTGATTGGTACAGGTCTGTTATGGAGTCCAACAGCAGGGGAACAAGGGAACTGAGAGAATTATGGCCAGTGTATGTGGCTCTTTCCTCACTAGCTTCTGGTTTTTTGGCCCTGGTGGCTGTAAATCATACGTCACCTTTTGCAGGACCTCACTACTGAGTTATGGGGCCTCTGCTGCTGAATCACCCAGATGAAAATACAGTAGTGCACCGAGAACAAATGGGGAGTAGAAGTCAATATCTAATCTGCCCCTGTTGTTTTCCGCTGTTTCTCTGGAGAATGGATAAGGGACATTGGCCTTGTGGAAAATGTCCTTTTCACACCTACATCTCCACCAATTTCCTGCAAGATCTACTAGATTCAGGAAAAAACTGACCTGGCACCTTACTTGTTCCCAGTATGCCTAGCCAAATAAGCTGAGGATTTGAAGCAATGAATAAGCTCCATTAGGAAAAAGTGTTCTAAGTGGCATCAAATATGCTGAAAAACAGGATCGAAAGCACCCTTCACTGCTAACTGTACTGAATTTTAGTAAAAGCATCTCTAGCAAATAAGATTGCTTATCTTTGTTTAACTTAAGAAGGTCTTACCACCTTCCTCACCTTCCCTCCATAAGATACTATATCCTTGTTTTGACATTTTGCCCATGCATATTAACTTCCCTGACTCTCCTGCAACTTGTCCACACAAGGTTGGAGACCAGATCCTGGAGGTGAATGGGCGCAGCTTCCTGAACATCTCCCATGATGATGCAGTGCAGGTGCTCAAGACCTCACGCCATCTAATGATGCTGGTGAAGGACGTGGGCCGCCTGCCACATGCCCGCACAGTGGTGGATGAGACCCGCTGGATCCCCAGCTCCCAAATTGCTGAGAGCTCTGCGAGCAACAGCGTGGCTGGGTAATAATCCCACACTAGAAATCAGTGCTTGTGTGTGGAGATAAATTTATGTACTGCAGATCTCTGTCCCACTTCCTATCGCAGTTTTTTAATTTAGGAGCATTGAAGAAAACTGCTCAAGTAGCACAGAATTTAATGTGCTAATTTAAGGGGACAAATATTATATTAGACACTTTGGTTTTTTGGTATTAAATGCTCACTTCTTTGTAACAGTTATTGGTTCCACTGATCAAACTGAACAGATGCCATATTCAATTTTATTGCACATTTTGCATTAGACTTTATGAGATTAGTGTAAAAGTCCATGAAATTGTCTGTATTTATTTTTGTGGCTGTCTCAGATATGAGTACCAGGGTATTATTCCTCTACTTTAGTATGTTTTATAAAAAAGCTCCACTTTTAAAACGCCTTTAAAAGATACAGCATCAAGCTATGAGCTTTACAACAAACCAGATATGTGTTATGATGTTTTTTAAATTCAGTTTTAATAC
This sequence comes from Arapaima gigas, assembly GCA_900497675.1. NCBI lineage: Eukaryota > Metazoa > Chordata > Actinopteri > Osteoglossiformes > Osteoglossidae > Arapaima > Arapaima gigas. Next base: position 1,238,890 of record UFQX01000329.1, on the reverse strand, counting down.
AGGCCTTCAGTCACATCAGCATCATGCATTTACTTCCATTGTCTCCTTGCTGTACTGCTTTTCTAAGGATTCCCATGCATAGTTTCATCATTCACATTAATATCTCACCCTACTGTCAGCCTCATACCATAATGTCTCTGCTCCTCTTCATAAAGCATCTGTGACGTTTGCATCACTGGCTGATTGAGTGGACCTCAGGAGGTTAAATTTTCCACTGTCATGTAGAACATGTAAAGTTGCTGGTATAAACTTCTCAAGATAATAATTCCTCCTGCCTCAGAGCTTATGTGCACAAAGGCTAATTTTTTTGTGGTAGTGTACATGTGCATGTCTTCTTTATAAGAACTGACAGCTCAGAATATTGTTCTAACAAAAAATGAAAGCAGCTCTGTCTGTCTTGACAATATATAGTTTGCAGCAAGATAACCTTTTGTTTCTGTCCCCTTCCCCCACCATTTCTGTGGGATGCAGACTGACTATGGATAATGGTGCTTCAGCCTCAGGAAAGGTATGAAAATTTGCTTGCATGTCGAAAGCTGGAGTAGTAGCTGTAATACTAATATGTTTGAATGTTGAAAATGATTTATGATATGTAAATGAATAAGTAATTCTGTTATTCAAAGTACCATCCAGCTTTATCTATTTAAACAACTGAATTTTTTACTGAAACATTTTAGGTAGAGAATTATTGTAGAAGGTACTGCAGTAGAGGTCCTCTTGGGAAATAAACCAGCAACCTTTAGTTCACAAGTCTGCTACCTGGTGTCCATACATTAAAGAGGCTTTTCATTTAAATTACATGAACTTGAGAATAACCCCATCATAACAGTTGTCAAAAATAGTAATGCAGATGGCATCTTGATTGTTGCTTAAATGTCAGCAAGTAAACTACTCAGACCTGCGTGCGCCTAAAAATCAAAGTAATTCTCAGGGGTTGCCAATCTTCTTCCTTTTATCTAAAATGCTATCTTGTAACTCTGAAGATCTGCTCTTTGTACAAGTCTTCTTTGTACATGAGCACTGAAGTACTTCATTGAGGTCAGTGCCATAGAGGGAAATTCGACTGAAGGCACCAACCCACATGGTTTTCCTGACAAAGGACAGTATGGAAGTGGTTTACCGTTGTCTACACACATCTTTGGATTGAGAACATAGGGAAAACATGCACGTCCTGAACTGGACATTAATCTAAACTTAAACACACAGTTCAGGAACTGTTGTGTGCTCCTGTGCCACGTTGGTTGAGGTAATAATCTCTGTAATTCATCCCAGAGGACCCAGGTTTGAATCCCACTTCTTGCTGCAATGCCCTTGAGTGAGTTAATTGTGAATTGCCCAGAAGTTGCCCAGCTGTGTTAATGGGTAACTAATTGTATAATTGTGAACTGTAAGTTGCTTTGGAGGAACATGTCAGCTAAATGAGTACATGTGAATATGTAACTTCAGTGCAGTGTGATGTTTCAGGTTGAGAAAAAGCCTTGGGTTTTCAACTATTCAGGATATGGCTATGGCAAACAAAGCCTGCTACCATATTTAATGTTTTTTAAACTTTTCAAGTGAGCTTGTTGTGTTTCTCACCATGTGATTTTTTTGTAAACATGTTTTCCTCTATTACTCCACTATAAAGGAAAATAATGGTTCTACAATTAGTTTACTATACATACATTTGTAATCAGGGTTTATAATATGGGTTTTTCTGTAACAGATTCTCTTGGAACCCCTTGGCAATCTTTGATTTCATTTGTTTAATTTTTTCCTCCATTAAACTGCCAGAGGAGATAGATGAAACTAATAATTTAGAACCAACCATTGCTTGAATGAAGATGTTTGAATTTGGCAGGAAGGTGTCTGATGACAGGCCCAGGATCTCTAGCATCCACTGAGTGGCCATTTTTTATTTTCAACTGAGCATCACAATGTTTTTTTCCTCAAAAAAATAACATATTTTGCAACTATTTAAATTTTATTGTTTTATAAATTAAAAAGCAAACTTTAGAAAAAGCTACTCAAAATTTTGGAGTTAATGTAAGCAATGTTAGCTTTAAATGTATTAAAGAAACCAGTGAAAGATGTTTGTAAACCAGGTGCTTTTAGGTACATTTTTGACTTCTTCCATTCTGGGAGTAGAGTGGAAATTAATGTTGCATTACACACATATGTTTCTTCTGAAGTCCAAATGTATTCCAAATAATGAATAGTTATTCAGACATTACCCCTCATATTTCACTAGAATCTTGAATGTGTTGATATGCAGCAACAATACTGTGAGGCTGGTACCAGTTACTAGAGTTTTGTTTTTTGTAGCTGCATAATAATGATCTGTGCAGAATTAAAGTTATTTTGGGTGTCAAGAAATTCTTCATGACTTAAACACCAAAAAATCCCTATTACCTCATGTGAAAATTCAGTCACCCATCTTTTACATTCTTCAATGATAGTAGGAAAGGTGCTGGTTGAATCACAATGGGTCATTGGAGGGAGAGAAAAGCAATTGGTGTTGAGACTATAAGGAAGTGCAGAATTTTTCAGGTAATTTTCAATTGCAGCCAGTTTAAGAGAATGGCACTGTAAAGCGCATTGAGGAATAGATGATGTTGTGAACCTTTATCTTAGGCTGCAGTATTGAAAGTACAGTCTCCATAGAAGCATCTTATGTAAATGGGATGCTTCTGGTTTTAATGCCTTTCAACGTCACCTCCATATGTAGTTCTCTTTTCATTGCAGTTGAGCACCCGGCATTAAAAAATATTGTCATTTGAACAGTACCCTTTCTTCCACAGCTTTGGACCTTGTATTTTCTTTGATATCTAGCATACTGGCCATGAGACCTCTTGGACAGCATAGCACTGAACACTATTAGTAGCTTCCCTTCTTGTTTTTTTGAAAAGAGGGGTCTTCTTCTGAATCTGTCACATGCTGTCAGTATGAAAGTGAATTAATCTCATTTTTCAGTAACCTGCACCAGTATAGCTACTGACAACCCTTCATCATTGAAGTCTGCTTTGCTCTCATTAGCTTCCCTTTGATATCCTCAGTAAACCACGACTTCATTCTCAGCTGCGTCTCCAGGCTCTTGGCTGTGACACCAGGATCCTCAAAGTTGCAGACACATTTACAGCCAAGGTGACTTACAAGAAGCCCATGCAACCAAGTGTGTTAAAGCCTGCTTTATGTGACCAAGAATAATGTGCAATAAAAGTTGTACAATGCAAGGCTGGTCAGTTGTGGAGCAATATCAGTATTTTAATGTAATTTAGCATAGCTAAAGAGAGATAATGCCAAGATTTATAGATATTGGCAAAGTGTGAGAGAACACATTAATTTACTTGGCTACTGGTAGAATAAAGCAATGATTCCTTGTGTAAATTGTTGAAAATTGTACATAAGTTGTAATTATTGTGCTGCCCTTCCTTTCGCCAGTCTCTTTTTTGAGCATATTGATGTGTTTAGTATGGTCACTGTTCATTGTGTCTTGGGCAGAACAGCAGAAAGTGACAGCTCAGCTCTAATCAATCCCCTGCAATTAATATTTAGAAGGTTTAATTATCTCCACTCAGTTTAGAAGCTTTTCTTTTACAGGGCTGTTGAAGGTCTACATCTGGCTGCCAGTGAAAACGTGATCGGTTTCATCCAGCACTCAGATGCTTGGATGCACAATCCAAATCCGGTGCATTTTCACAGACATGGTTGATACAGAATATCATTGCTGACAAATCCGTAGCACACACACACACACACACACACACACACACACACACACACACACAAAACCAGCATCAGCAATCTAATAATTATACATCAAAAGCATTTACTAGTTTGCAAAATAAAATTCCTGACCATTGGTTCAAAATTTAATCCATCTATTCAGCATTATTTAATCAAAGCTTTTTAAACTCAAGATGGTTAAAAATTTGTCACTGTGTCATTATAACTGTGGATTATATATACTGATTAATATGTGTTTATATTTGAATATTATGTGAACATAAAGTACATTGGTTACATGTGATGTTTTCTGTACAAAAGAACAACATACACCTCATCTGTAGGGAAAAGGACACCACTGACCACCATGGTAGAAAAAAATGAAGTTGAGTTCCGATACCGTTAAGATGATTCCCTTTGGAAAGTAGGTGGTGGGAGCAAACAAACTGCTTTTGTGAATGTTGTTGGGGAAAATTTGAAAATACAGTACTTTGTAGAATTTTTTTATTCCCTTGCATTTAAATTTTTTTTTAAATTTTGATGAATAGAACAGGTGAGTGTAACAAAGGCTTAGAATATTGATGACAGATATCAAATGAAAGACTTGACCCTCAATACAGAAATGGTTTGAGCTATTTATACTTTATACTTATAAACAGTGCAGTATAAGGTTTTTGTTTTGGAAATAAATTATCATGGATTCACAGTCTCAATCTACCTGGTTGCAAGGGCATAAACTGTGCTCTAAACCTATGAAGCAGTTAATGCACTGTGACCTTAATACAATTGTTAAAATAAGTATCAGGACACTTAATCATGTCTTGTGTTTTCTTGGCTGAATATAGGGCACATTCAAATAGAATGCAGGTTTTTTAGGTGCAAGGAATAGTGAAATGAAAATTCAGCAGCATTGCAGCTGTTTACCATACTATCTGATTGGATAAATGTTGTCGGTGTTAAGACGACCCCCCCCTCCATTGCTGGCAAACATGATTGCTGAGTGACCTTGAGCTGTGGGTACAGTGAACACAGCTTCTCCCTGTGTTTCCATCCCTACTACTGGCCATGGTAGTCAGTGTACTACTGCTATAATATAAGCATGGCTTTGTAAATCTACCCTTTATGTCTTTCCATTATGCTAATCTACACTGAACAGTGCCAACCTTAAGTGTTTCAGAGAGGAATATGTACAAGCAAAGTGTGGTGTAAATTCTAAGTTCAGAATGAAGGGTTACGTTATTGTTTGCAGCTTATAGATTAATGTTAAAATTTGCACCTATCAATAACTTTATATCAAATCTTACAAGATCTACATCTCAAAGGAATATTTTGAGGCTATGGTGATGCTTATTAAACTTAAGTTTGTGGTGTATTTGTATGGACACATACATGGTTCACGTGGATTCACATGTTTTTCAGCTACACTATTGGTGCAGGATCTTTTGTATTTTTTATACTGTATATCAATTACAATATGTCTGTTCTTTATTGTGATTAAAACCTAAAATGAATCAGCACATTAGAATAATAACTGTCATGTTCACTGAACTATAGTATTTTTTCTTTGAAACTAGCATTTCTTAGAGCCTGAAGTAGCACAGCTGGTCATTAGTGAAATCAGGAAAAAGAGTTAGAATGAAACTGGAAAGCTTTAATGTAAATTGACATGTGCATGCAAATTACGGTGCAGATTTTCAAGATTGAAAGTTAATGAAGGGTGTTGTGTGCAGTTCTGTCTTACTGAGGAGGACTGCTGATTTTCTGAAAGGGATCAGCTCAGTGTGACTAGGTTGGTTGAGAATGTATGCTACAGATATGGTACCATTAGCCAATCAAATAGTTTTCTTTTAGTAAAAGTAAAGTCTGGGGTTGTACTTCACAAGAACAACTTTTGCAAATTTAAAGGGGAAAAAATGCCTGTTTAGTAACCTGCTATAAGTATGTCCCTGTCCTTCTGCATTTTCTATCTTTATGTGCCCTATTGATCATTTTCATAGGCTAGTTGTTTGTGTCTAACTCAACTGTCTTGATTCTTTCAGTTATTGAGGATACTGGTTCCTAAAGGGGTTGAATGCCACTGACTGAGCAAGGGTGAAATTGAGTGGTAGTGGAGCATAGGATGAGGTTGTCTTTGTGTTTGTTACACGAGGCCTCCAAAGAGTGTTTTGGTGCCATGGCCTTTATGTGCGTTTACTGTTTTTTGAGCGCTGCAAGGCTAAAGTGATGCAGTACAAGACCATTCGTTTGACAGACCTTTTTGCTTCATTTATCCATTTCATTCTTTACCTTAAGTGGGAATGCATTATCTTGGTTTTCACAACCTACATGGTTTATTTTTTCAGCTGAGTTTTTAATTTACTAATCCTTGATGGGGACTTTTACCGAAAGTCTCATGATCAATAAACTGATCCCTTACCTCAGAAAATTGTTGGACCTGAGCAGGGCTTCACATTTCTGGATACAGATGCAAAAAAATGCCTTATATGGCGGCAGTTCACAGCTAAAGGCTTGCACATATCACAATCCTGCCTCCTCACCACTCATTGACAGTTACAGAATTTTTATGGAATCAGGGTAGAGAGCAGGCTCCAAGGTTTCTGAGAGTACATGTTCGTGGTCCATTCTAGTGTGCACTGTGGTGATGTCTGGTCCTGACAAATGGGGAACATGATCCTGTTGCATAGCTACAGCTGTGGATATTCCTCCATAGAGTTTATTCTACAATCATAACCTTTGTGATTTAACTTGTTCATGCTTGACCCCACAATTGTGATGTAGGCACACAAGGTTGTCATGACCCATTTATCACCACTAACATTTTTTTGATTGCTTTTTTCTTGATTTTCCCCCTCAACCTTTGTGCCATAGATCACCTTAAATAGACATAACTACAACTGATTAAGCCGTTCTCTTGGGATCTTAGGAATTTGCAAGGTTTTCAGTAAAGGATGCTTGTCATTGATGATTGTTTCAACTTTCTGACCTGCACTGTAGTCTAGATTGTGCATAGTAAAATCACATTTTATTCTGCAAAACTGAAAATTTTTCCATTGGTCTTCAAATTTAGCCCCTGTAGCAGCTACTTAACTTTGTGCTCCATAGTTTTGTGAATATAAATGTTTTCATAATGTGGAATATGTAAGACACAATTTGTAAGGGCATTATAATTTGACTGTTGGGGCTATTTGTCCTTGAGATATTTAATTTTACAAGGTCAATGAGATTATTACCATTGAATGTGAGCAGAAGAGCACTAAATTACTTACCTTTACACCTGATTCCCGAAGGGCTCAAATTTTGTGTGGTTTTGCTGAAGTATGTTTTGTGGTGGTCTTGTGGGCATGTGGCCAGACCTTTAACTTAAGATGCTGTTTTCCAAGGTTGGATGCAATCTGTCCACTCTTATAAAGTATTGATTTTCCAATCCAGTGAGCAAGCATCTTTCCAGTAAATCCCTTGTTTTCTCTCTCCTGCCTCCCTGCTCCAGCAGTCGCACTCTGCATCCTAGCCTTGGGTTGTTGCTCTTCAACTGCATTTCAGATTTTTGCTTTACACACAAAACATTAAATTCACCCCTTGTTACAGCTCTGCGTGTAAATATTCAGCTGTCTCTTGATGACTCTATACTTTAATTAAGCTGCAATTCCTTTTTATGTCAGATATTTTAATCAGTATTAATGTCACTACCAGACTATCAAAAATGGCTTTTACCTGATAAAATAGCATTATTATAATCCTATGGTATAGTGTTTGACATATGGCCTCTATTTTAAGAAGATAACATGTATCACACTTAAACATATGCATATTATTCTCAAAATGACTATTAAGGAAATGGTAGCAAACACTAGCTTCTAAGGAGGTGACCACATGACTTTGTTGAGATGAAACTTGTGTGTTTTGACCTCAGGGAGTCTGTTTAAGCAGACCAAGTTCCTTCCAGACTGATGAAAATAATTTTATTGGGCTACCTTTGACCGAGGAGCTAGTTACACTGAACTACACNGACCACATGACTTTGTTGAGATGAAACTTGTGTGTTTTGACCTCAGGGAGTCTGTTTAAGCAGACCAAGTTCCTTCCAGACTGATGAAAATAATTTTATTGGGCTACCTTTGACCGAGGAGCTAGTTACACTGAACTACACGCTGAACTAAAGAGGACCAGGCAGCATTCATACTTATGAAGATATAATTCATGCATATAAGATGCCAGTTGTTCCCTGTGGCTGCTAGTAGAAGACACAGTTGGACAGAGGTTGTGTAAGGTCACTAGATTCTGATGAAAACATTCATACTTTCATCCCCTTTTCATTGTGTCTTCTCTGTATTCTGTGTTACAGTGCTGCATTACACCATACAAATCTGTTGTTGAACATGTTTTTAGTAATAAATGCTGTATTAAACCTAATTAAAAGCTACTGAGGTTTTATGAAGGAAGGTCATTTATACCTGAAATCTGTGATCTGAGTGTGCCAGAAGAGTAAAGTTTGGAAGCTGTTTCTGCCTATTGAGGAAGATATGATGATATAACATTACAACAGTTTAACTAATGCAAGAAAGTAAGGGAAATATGCAATTTTCTTAATTTTTGTCCCATTATTCACATCTTCACCTTTATTTTTGTCCCTCCCTGCCATGCCATTCTTCTAGTCCATCTTCTACAAGGGCTTGGCAGGCTCTCAGGTGACACTCAGCAGCCTGGCAACCCAGCCACGAGCCCTATTAGAGGAGCAGGCTCGCCTCCTGCTCACGGAGGCAGAAAGGCAGACGCTGAGCTACTATCTAGAGGAGTACCGGGAGACCCACATCGGGGTAGAGCAGTTCGCCATGGCTCTGTTTGAGCTGTTCAATACTCATGCCAAGGTGAGCTCCATTTACACCAAGCATGGAGTACAGTACATTATGTACTTTAACATATAACTCGCTTATTTGTGAAAGTAGCTGATCATTATTTTTAAATTGTTTTATAAAATTTTTGATGAAGATTTTCATAGCTTCCTGATTCTGAGTTTCAATGATAAGCTCCATTTATAGATTCATAATCCTGCTTAGGTATGGAGTATGCAATGTGACAATACTTTGTTTTCTGCTTTTTTGTGAGACCCAGCTGTAACCTTTGAACTTGTGCCCTTGCCCTCTTCATAGTTCTCCTTAATGTCTGAGATGAGGAGTCTCGTGGCTCCTCAGGATCTGGAGCGATTTGATGGCCTGGTTTTGTACCATGAGATTGAGGCCATAAGAGCTCGACAGGGAGGAGCTAATGCACTGAATCCCAACTCCATGTCCATGGTGGCCCACCACAACAGCCTAAACTCCTACACCAGCTACCAACCTCCCACCTCATTGAGCTCAGCACGGGTACGAGAGTTGCAGTTGAAAAGTGGCTGTGTGCACCGTTTTGCCTATCAATCAGTTAATGTTTCTGTGTTCACACCTGTTATCATTTCACCTCTGTCTTAATCTCCTTATCTTAATTATTACCATAAATTATAGTCAGTGAGTGTATTATTATACATTTTTGCTTTATTTCTGCTTCTCATGCCTCTCTGAAATATTTATTTTCTAAGGCATGTCATAAGTATTTCAACACAAGTAAACTCAGAGAGATATGCCATCAATATTCATATTACAATATTCTTCTGAAACCTACCATCTAACTTGTGGGGGTTTTTTTGTTTTTTTGGAATGGTTTTTAGAGCAGTGTATACTGACAGTACAGTTAACCTATATGATCTCCTATAGTCTTCAGTGGCCCCTGTTAAGAAGTGTGTCTGTGTATATGTGTTTCGAGTATTGTTTAAGTGCATTGTTTTTGAGCCCTGTTGATTGTGATTGTCTTCAGAAACTCTTTATCACTGCCTTTACATGTCAGCACTGAAATTTCTGTTCTATTCCCATACACTATCAAGTAACTCATTACTGAAATGACCTCCAGGGAATGATGTGCCCTGGAACTTGGAACAGACAGCTAACAGTCCTCTGTATTAATCTACAAATTGGTGTGAAGGCAGACTTTTCCCTCGGATGGTTGTTAAAATCATTGTTTTCTGTGATCCTTTTAAAGATCCAGGTACAGTAGATACAATAAAATGTAATAAAACACAAACTGAGTTCCACTGTGGCCTGCTGCCAATGGCTGTTTTTCATGCACCAGAAATGATGCAGCTGCACAGCACACAGCTCTGTTCTGGGTTTTACTGTCTGCTACTGCAGGCTCACCATCAGACATAAGTGTGCCTTATGCTGCCAGTAAACAAATAATTACATTTAGTTCATGAGTCCATTTTGTTTCATTGCGCTGTAATGAGGTCTAAGGAGGCGTTTGAATGTACTGCTCAAAGTTTTTAGTTAATTATCAGCACCACATTTGCTATATGATGGCTGGGTGTATACGCTGAAGCTAATATTTAAAAATACTAATGAAACACATATTATGTATAAACTGTGTTAATTGTGACTGGTGCTGTTACCATTGCACTAGTGCCTCAGTAAGTAGCATTTGCTTCACAACCCCAAGGCCTGCCTGACAAATTCAGGAATGTGGGATTGAACCTAGCTACAACTGTGTGAATTTAGCATGTTCCGCCATATTTGTGTACCTTGCTTCTGTGTCAGTTTTTCCCCAAAGTTCATGTAAATCAGTGACTGTATATTTCCATTAGTATATATGTGGATATGCCATGATGAGAAACAACTCCATATTGTTAATATTTAATTTTTATGAGTATTGTATACTTTGAGTGTGGAGACTTCTGCAAACTGTGTTTTAATGTGTCTCACTTCACCTGCCCCTTCTGTTTTCCTTTTTCTCACCCACCCTTTCTTTGTGTGTCACTCAGAATGGTGGCAGGATGGACAGCAGCAATGAAGGTCCCTTAGAGATTCAGAGTGCCCTGTTAGACATCTCTCTGGTGAGTTCAGCTAGAGGCTGGAGACGCCTGTCAGCTTACTGGAGGAACACGGCGATGAGACTGAAGGCAGTCCTCAGGGTCAGAGCAGGAGGAAAGAACATTGTGGGAAAGGAGGTCCTGTGTGGAATAGTACATGACTGTCCTTTGTGTACAAGTATACAGGAGGCCGTAGTGGCACTGAGCATAACTAATTGGGTGACATGATTGTTTTGTAGGTGCAAAATTTTAGTTTAGCTTGATTGATATATTTCTTCATATTACAATTAAGCTTAAAAATTTGTGTGTGAATCAGTATGGGTAAAATGTAGACAGATTTTCCCCCGTCAAATTGCCAGTGGCAATGACATTTTCTAGAGAAATGTCATTGCCTAAAAACATTAAATGTCAAGTGGTTTGCCTCATTTTACCACAGCTCAGTTTTGTTCCTTTACAATTCCTTAATTTAATTCAGATTTGGCTAGATTGAATAGATGTTAGTATGTAATAGATGCCAGTACCAATGTGTCTTTTTCTTTACAGGATGACATGCAGTCTGCCAATGACTCCCCTCCCTCTTTCAAGCCACCTCCTCCCCCAGGGCTTTCAGGACACCCCAGCCCAAGGGCTCTGCCCAAGAGGCCCTCTTCTGCGTGTTCCCAGACAGGGTTGTTCTTCACTGCACACTCCAGTGGCTCGCTGGACTGCAGCCACATGTCTCCCTCTATTGGCCCCTCCAAAAAGGAAGTAGCTGTTCAGCCTTCCCCAGGAAAGCAGCAGACTCTGAAGACATTTCTCTGCCCAGAGTTCCCAGGCAAGGCCTACCCTGCTGCCCCGTCCACTCCCCCTGCACCGGTGCCCCCTGTGTCTGTCCCAGCATCAACTCCTCCTCCATCCAGCCCTAACAAAACAGCATCCTTCTCCCCTGCCTCAAAACAACGTATTGCTTTGGCGGATGTACACAGGCCTAGTGCAGAGCTGGCACAGCAGGGGCGAGGTGAGGAGGTGTGTGTGCCTCTGTGTGTGAGCGTGTGTGTGCATAGCAGGGGGTAAAATTTAAGTAGTTGGTTGGTAGTGTGACTCTGCATGGTAGTATAATGTGTATCCTGTGCACTTTTGTATTAACTTACCTTCTACCACATTTCTCTGCTTGCCCAGGAGCTGCCCTCCCACAACTGTCAGACAGCGGGCAGACTCTGAGCGAGGACAGTGGGGTTGATATTGCCGAGTCAGGGGGCTTAAACAAGGACAGCAGCCCCCATTTGAAGAAGACACGGCCACTGTCAGAGGCACAGGGAGCCATGGGCGCTGCAGAGGAGACTCCCTTACAGCCGGTGAGACTGGTACAGGGCTGGAATAAAGATAGTAACCTTTGCTGAGAACTTAGTATGATGTCTTGTGAGGCTTAGTAGCCAGGTGCAAGAGGCAGTGTAACATTTGTAGTAGCTGGTGAGATGATGTGTGTGGTACAGGAGACAATATGTTTTCAAATGAAATTTCATCTATATTTTACTTATGCATGGAGTGATGATTTATTAGATCTTTAGGTTTTCTGTACCGCACATAACAAATGTCTTCTTTGCCCTGGTCAGAGTAGCTGCTGTGCAGCATCAGTAAAGGTTCACACTCATGATCAGCATTGTTAAAACCTTTCAGGGTCAATGTCACCAGGACTCCTCAGGGGCAGTATTAGTAAGACTGGTGACGGTGTCAGTGTCAGTACAGCTGCAAAGTACTGATGACACTGACAGTACAGGTCATTAATGCTGCTCAAGGTCAATGTCACTAACTCATTCAGATTTGTATCAGTTCAGAGGCCGGAAAGAGTGAAAAGTTCAGGACTCGGTCCTCTGTGAGATCAGTGCTGCTCAGCTTTTACCCCCTCTCTTGCTCTTGCTACCATTACCCACTCTGCTGTTGTCTTTGTCTCTCTAGCCTTCACCTTCTTTCTGTGTCTTCATCTCCCTGTAGCCTGGAGGGCTGGAACTGACATCTACCTTGGTGCGGGTAGCCAGGACTGCAAGCACACTGGGCATCGCCATTGAAGGGGGTGCCAACACCAGGCAGCCCCTACCACGCATCGTCACCATACAGGTCAGCCTCTTGCATCACTCTAGTCATTTGAATCAGATCCCATTTTAGGAGCCATTCATGTTGAAATCAACATAATTCCAAGTTCAAAGACTTTTTCGCTACTGAATGTCCTTCCAAGTTGTGATAAGTCCTTTAAAGCAGTCTGCAGTTTGGTTATAGTCATACATCACCAGTGGTAGATGACCCACAAGGATTGCAGTGTGCAGAAAAAAATTCAAAGGTTAAACAGCTGTATTACAGATCTTTAGATGAAGTAGCTGCTCAGAATACAGACCTCTTCACAGCACACTGAGCTAATTATTTGTAAGTTTGTAACGCTTTGTTACATTTTTATACGAAATTTACGCTCTTCATAATTCTTTTCTTTTAAAATCACATTTCTTTTTAATGTGAATCTAGTATGAAAGCATATGATTTATAAAATGCCTGATAATATTGTTTTTTGGTATTTAGTTTATGTTTCTATTCCTTATATCCAGAATATATGAACTCTGAATCTGAACGTTAGTGTCTTTCTATGCTTGTCTTTGCTAGATTTGTTTAAATGATGTGTAGTATGTTGTTTTTTCTTCGGTGTGACACTGAAAGCGTGTGTAGGAATGCCTTTTAGACTAAGGCAAAAATATACAAACAGGGATAAAGGAAAAATATAATGAAATCAAAGAAATGTTTTTTGTATCTGAGGTGGTGGGATGGATTTGTCAAGAAGACAGACAAAAAAACAGAGTGAATAGACTTTAATTTGGTGTTCCTTATATCTGATAACAGTGACGTTCAACAGAAACCCAACCAATGATCTTTTTTCCATACTTGTTTCAAGTGGTTTTTTTTACTTTTTAATTCTAAGTCGCCTTTAGAGATGGATTCTGTGTATCTTCACAGACATTCTGGTGAAAAAGTCATCAGTTAGTTGTGTTTTACAGTATTAGTTCAATTCATTTTCAATTCTACATCAAATTCTCTAGTTACCTTTAGTTATTTCACTAGCATACAGTGAAGTGCAATATAAATGAAGTGCCTTACTTAGAAATACATGTGCAAGGTTCTGCTGACTAGAACTCAAAAGCCATTTGGTCTCAGATTCACATGTTTAATCACTATACTGCTATCTTGAGGGAGTGATTTGTGATATTAGAAATTTTCTGTGATAAGTAATGGCACTATGGAAGTAAAAAGCAGACATTTATCTTTGCTTGAAGATGTATAATTTAAGATGGCTAATAAACCTGGCTGTAACTCTGCCAGTGTACATTTAATACCACAAGCAAAATGACAGATCTGTAAATTTGCTGTACTGTACTCAGCTCTGCTGGTTTCACCGTTTTTGACTCCAGCCTCTGTGGTCAGTACAGAAACGAGAATCACATGAATTATTACTTTGTGCAACTGAAACCTATAAACTGCGGCCTGGTTGAACAAATATTTCAAATTAGCTAATAGTACAACTAAAAAATTACAAATTGATTTTTCCAAACATGTTCCAGTTCAGTTGTCTATAATAAAAAAACGATGTTTTCCAAATGTTTCCCAAATCTTGTGGTCATAATTCTTGTCCTTTATCATACCATCAGTGCACAGGTTCCTCTGTGACACTGCAATAGGTTTGTGTGCCTTCACTGTATTTCTTGACAGTTTTTGTGTGATTGAGGATGTTTTCATGTACCCTGCTAAGAAGTATGATAATAACTATTTGCCTCTTCTGCCTGTGTCTTTTTCCTCTCTTAATTTTTTGAAAAACACTTCATGCTCTCTTCTTCTTGCTCACTTTTTCACTTCCATATCAATATTATCCTTTGGTTCTGGTTGCCCTTTCACTGCTATTCTCTTCTGTTTCCCACCACTCTTTGCTCTTTGCCCTCCCCAAACTCCACTTGGTCCTCCAACCACAGAAAGGTGGCTCTGCGTACAACTGTGGGCAGCTGAAGGTGGGGCAGGTGATCCTGGAGGTGAATGGCATATCACTGAGGGGGCAAGAGCATCAAGACGCTGCACGACTCATCGCAGAGGCCTTCAAGACCAAAGAGAGAGACCACATCGAGTTTCTCGTTACAGATTTCAGCGTTGCCCTTTAAGAGGCACAGGGGACACTAAGGTGACTTTTGACAGTGCAGAGGGTGGGAAAGCTTTGTGAACTAGGAGTTGAGGGTTTCTCAAAGCATCCCTTTGTTGTTCTTTATGAAGTGTTCATCTCTTGCTGTTGCTTAGAGGAAGAAACTCCAGGATATTTAAAAGAAACCCTAAGGACAGAGAGGTCTGTGTGAGAGCCATAGGACTGCCTTAGTTTATCTGCTCCTCTACTACAAGGCCCAGCCTTCTTATGCTGTATATTTTAACCTGTATTAGTAGAGAAGTTTGGTTGTAGAGGAGTTTGGTTGAAACCTGCCCTGGTCTTGCTGAGATATGAATCTTGCCTCTGAGTGAACACCGTAGTTCAAACAATTGCCCTGCACAAAGGAATGGTGTATAAACCAGCAGGTCTCTGGTTTACCGGCTGTCACACACTCGGCTTTCATACTCCACTGTCCATGTTGCAGCTGTGAAAACCACAAAGCAGCTTAACTATGAAAGTTTGACTGCTTACCTTCTGTTAAAATCATTTGTTTATTGACAGATGTCAGCAAGCTTCTGCCACACAGCTGCAGTGTCCTGCATTAATGAACATGGATTAAACCTCCTCCAAAAATCCTTTTTTTTTAAATATTTGAACCTAATTTCTTTAAAACATGTACATGTTCAGTTCAGTTTGTACAAATAAATACATATTAACTGAGGAAGGAAAATTAATGTCATGTACCTTTGAACCTGGAATAAATTAAATTAACATAAATCCAGGTTGTTTAAAATAACTGCATAGTTCACACAGTTATGTTTTCAATATAAGAAATATAAGGATATAAGAAACATTCGCTCTTAATTATCGTCCTTGTTCGTCGGCTCAGTTTGTTCGGCAGAGATTTACATTTGGCTGCATACTGTAATTACATTAATTGGTGGTAACTATGTGTCTGAAGGAAGCAGTAAAGCTGTCAGGAGCCAAGTGTTTATTTTTTTGTACAGACTGACCTGAACAAAGACTGCAATTACATGCTGCTTAGTGAGCGTTCGACATTTTTAGAAGTTGCTAAGAGGAGAATATTATATGTTTGTGTTTTAGGGGTTGAACTGCTTGAATGAGGAACAGAGAGTCTCAGATTTAAGCACTTGCGATTAGTCATCAACTTTTGTGAGTGTGTATGTGTCTATGTGCAGAATTGTGTGTGCTTGTGCATGTTCATGACAGTACAATGCTGTAGCACCTAGTAAGTCTATCTGTGTTAAATCAACATTCCACCGTGTGAGTGTTCCAAATAGTTCACGCTCAGAGTTCACATAACACACTTTACTGTACTGTGTGCTGCAGCCTGAGGGATGAGAAACCTCGTCTTTTCGATAATGGAGCTGTCAACTGACCTCCCGGGGTGAAAATCCTGCACTCTGTTTCCAGGTTGCATGCCTAATCCTGGACAGGGATGATCATCTAGAGTAAAACTTTAATAAACACTACCTTGAATATGCACTTATTACTTATATCCTTACAACAGACATGAGGTCAAAAGTATTGCCATATTTTTAAAAAATGCAATGTATGTGCGAGACGCAGATATTTTCTTGAAAATGCACGTAGCTCAAGATTTGTACATATATGTGAATGTTATATATTAAACTCTAATGGCAGTTTAAATATGTTGAAGAATAGAAATATAGCTTACCAGTACAGTACATGTACATTTATGAAGATGTGTGTTTCTAGTCTAGTACCACTGCAGGATCTACCCGTTTCCTTTTAGGCCCCAGTGTGTTCAGACTGTGTGAGTGGTCTCTACTACCACTCAGAGTGTGGTGAAGAAGAAGATGAGTCATCTGAACTTTGCTGATGTGTCACAAAATATATTTCACATGGACATTATTGACAATATATACCACATCATGAAGTACCTTAGCATAGTAGAATCACACCACAGGCAGTAGGCAATAAGTGCTTTTGCCTCTCTAGTTCACATCATTTGTAAATTAACTTAATAAAAGCTGAACTGATGTGATACATTTCCTTCACGTTTTAGTGTATGTGCTGTACAGGATCTATACTATATACCTTAATGAAACTTGGTTGATTGCTGTTTAAATCAAAGAAATGAGGTATTGTTGTTATTATATAACAGAGCTTCTTTTTTTACAGCCATCAACAGTTTCAAACGAATTATATTTGCTATTTTGTCATTGACTGATCAAGTAGGTGATACAAGTTATTGTTTTTTTGTAAAACGTTACATTTTTATCCCTAACAAAATCATTTAACGAAATAACAAAAATGGTTGGAAGATGTAAGGAATGCCATTTTCCATTCAATCAACTATAAAATGTATTTTCAAAAATACGCTTTTAGTAAAGGATTGTAGTGGCAATATGTTTCAGAAAATAATTTGCCAGTTAATCTTTTCCATTTACATATAGTAGATTATGTTGAAATTGTGATTTAGTAATATGTTTAGGAGTCATTGCACCCTTAGACAACTTCTGTGTACAAATAGTGAGTGATGAATTTACCACCTGATCTGAACAAAAACTAACAAAGTAGTGTATGTTGCCGATACAACTTAGCCCTGTGTGCTCTGGATTCCTTTAATAACAAATGCTCCTTATTTTTCAAGCCAATATAAAACTATCTTACTTCATTTCTGACCTGTCTCTGTCTGACATTTTCAGTTTCTTGAAATGCTTTGTACACAAACACTGCCGCCATGCAATTTATACAGAGTAACTGGCATTAATTTTACAATAAAGATAACTGCAGCAAATGACTTGGTCCTAATTTTCCATTTACAGCATTATACCATATGTTACATAAATGCTTTGAGCCATAAAAATATGCATTCATATATTTATGCTCTTGACAGGTGTGGAGCTGAAGTGGCCATATTGGCAGGGCAGAAGCTGCGGGGACAGCAGGGACCTCCCAAACACACAGCTCAGCTCAGGGTGTCACATCCTTCAGGCCAAACCGAGTAACAGGGAAGGAGCACAACAGCACAGCAGTGAGGCCTTCAGTGCAATAAATGCCAAAAACCTGTAGAAGAAAAAGCCAGACTTTCCAAAAGGAAAAGGAGCTCTATCCCTCTTTCTCAATTTCTGTCTTTGAAAAAACCCATTATTTCTGTTATGTGCAGTTTGGCTGGAAAAGAAAAAAATCCCCCCAAAAAAGGTACTTTGAAATCCAGTCCTGATTCTTCAATAATGTCTCACAGGACAATTTCACAGTGATTCTGGGGACAAATGCAAATCACTTTATAGGTGCCAGACCCGTGCTGCATGTTTCAGGTGTTATCCTAAACATGAGACACATTGTGTTGAGAAACTGGACATGGGCCTTTTGCTCTGAGTCTGGTACAGTTACCCTTGTCAGAGCTGGAAATGTTAAGACTGATAATAAGGGCTGCTGCGCGATTCTGTTCTGTAAACCTCAGTGTGACTTTTACTGCATGTGTTGTTCCCAGAGGCATGGTACTTAATCCTGAGTCTACCTGATGGCATGGATTTATGGTGATGTGGGGTGGCCAGTCTACAGGAGCATGTGGTCCATTAGCTGTTAAATCTTTGACAATATATTAGTTACAAATAACTCAAAGCTGTTATCAAGACATGAGGAATCAGATATTTTCTATTTATTATCTTATTAATTGATCTTTTTGTCTAAGCTGACCCAATGTGAGCATTATGTATTAAAAGGTCTAGTTATTTACCCATTAAAACTGCTGAGATTTTTCTTTCTTCTAACTATTCAGAATAAGTACCTTTCTACAGGTCTCAACAGATAGTGTAGAAATTTGAACTAAGGACCTTTTGGTTACAAAGTAAGAACTCTGAACACATGGGTAACTGCTGCCACATATGTAATTATAAATTTGATTTAGTCATTTGTAAATTGGGCTTTATGTTTTGAAATTTATAAATTAATCTTTGTCAAAGTGAATAAATCTCAGAATAAACCAACTTATGATCATCTTTAAAATTATACATTTATTTTGCATTAATTTTATTTCACAATTTTGCAGTTTCAAATTCAGTTGTAAATATGATTGCAATATACAGGTACACCTTAACTAGACTAATTTACAAATGGCAGTTCATATATTCAAACTGCAATCCCTGGGTATTTTCCGTGAGGATTGACAAGATAATATATAGTCAGTATTAATTAAACGAATAATACATTTCAGAATCATTATAATTTGTCAGTGACAGGCTGAAACTGCCACCTACTCATTCATCATAAGGGCTTATCCTGGAGGTGATATATAGTCTATATGTTCATGTACTTGTTTAATGGTTCATAAACACTGAGGAAAGCTCTGTTAAATCATGCCCTTGAAGATTCTTATATTATCAAAAAATAACATTTCATATATTTCCAACTCTCGATCTCGGTTACATTAAAATCTTCCCTGGATAATGAGCTTGAGATAGCATGTCAATAATTTACATAATTTTGACAGAAAATATAAGCACGTGCAAGGTTTTTCAGCTTCTAGTCACTTTCAACTTCATTATCTATACAATCGAATGAATAGACACCCCGCAATTATTATGTGTCAGCTTTTGCTAACAAATAAAAAATAGAATTTTATTTTTCGTAATTTTAAAGATTTTAAATATCTTATTACCTTTGAGATACATCAAAAACTAAAATTAATAAATAAAAATAAAAATGTTATTTTCTCTCTAGTTCAGACCTGATTGTTGACAAATTCTTCATGTGTGCTGTTGATCATCATGTTACTGGCTGCCATCACTCAGGAACAGCAGACAAGCTGGAAGTGCTGTGGAAGTGAGCTGAATTAGCCTGGTTTCTATCCTGTCTGGGTTCATTTTACTACCAAATATACATTTTTGATATGAAATTAGTTCATATTTCTGCATGAAGATGTTCTCCTGATTGGGTAGCATGATTGGGCAGCAAGTAGGGCTGCTGCCTCACACTGACTGGGCTGTTTGCATCAAATCCATATCAGTCTGTGTGGAGTTTGCCTGTTCTCCCTGGGCCTGTGTGAGATACCTCGGGGTGCTCTGGTTTCCTCCCACAGTGCAAAGACTTACATTTCAGGTTGGTTAGTTACTTTAAACTGACAATTCTAAATTGTTTGACTGTGTGGCCACCCTGTGATAGACTGGTGTCCCATTCAGGGTGAGGTTTCATAGCCTAGTGTCCAGTGATTCTGGGATAGGCACTGGACCACTGCAACCCAGTTAAGGATAGTGGATGAATGATTTCCTGAACTGTAGTCAATTTTTTGATGTTACTCACGTTAGTATATTTGATGTTATTGTTACACAATGCAAAAGGTGAGCAAAAAATAATCACTCAACAAACACTCACCAGGATAAAAAGTTGCTTAGTTTTGCCACTTGACTCCTCTTAAATAATGAGAACTGCCATCTCCTCTTTCACTCACAAACACTTCAAACGTCGCCTTTAAAGGATTCACTATCCAATGAGGGGATGATAGCTCAGAAAACAGAATGACTGGAATGACTAAAAATATGATGAAAACAGTTAAATTTGTGACCAAATTCATGTGGACATCACATTTGGATAAAGCCAACTGCACTATAAGGCTGTTTCCAGCTATTGTTTTCTCATTCCTCCTCAGTGAAACTTTGCTGTGAACTTGATGGTCTCGACAATGGAAATGAGCCTTACGCTGGTCTGTCTGTCTGTGTCTTCTCTGGGTGTTCCTGTTTATGTTCTTGTCTCATCTCTCTGAGCAGAGATGGCGTCTCCTGTCCCCCAAGTCCAGCACTACCTGCCTGCTTGGAGCTTGACATTGACTTTCATGACTCCTCCCTCAAGACAACTTCCAGAAGCTGCCTCCTCAGGATGCTCTGTAGCACCAGATGCAGAGAACACATAGTAAAATTTAATGTTTCACAATTATTTTTAAAACAGTTCTTCTGAAAAACACTAAATTATTAGTTAAAATGGTGCAGCAGTGGCTGCACTCAGAAATGACTGGATATTGAAAAGTTTGTTCTATCCAGTTTTTTGAAACCCTTCTTGAGAAAATAATTATCAGTTTTATAAGATTACTCAAAACATGAAGAACAACCAGATGTGAAGAGGCAGTGGCTTGACTGCCAACAGATTTTGTTATATATCCTAATAATTATCTGTTAAGAAAACTAAGAGAAATTCAATGAAAGAACTAAAATCCTACAAACATGTCTCACCTGTGGAATACCATCTGCTGTGGACACTAATCCCATTTTCCCAGTCACTCGTATGGAAGCTTTGGACTTGATATTTTTGTTTCCTCCAGGAGAACAGACTGGCCACCTGCCTGAAGGCCTGGGTGACTCTTCTGCTCCTCCACTGCTCTTCAGAGCTCTCTGTCCAGAATTCATTTGCAGGCGCATTCAGGTCCATGGAGTAACTGAAAGTGTGACCCATCCTGCTCTTTTATAAATCAGTTTTAGATGCTTGAGAGTACAAAGAGCTGAAATTAAGTAAAATTGACTTTCATCAACAAGAACACTAGAGCAATGGCTGCTTGACCACAGATGGTATAGCTGCTGTTACTATAAACAAACTAACCCACCTATTAATAATCTTATTGTTACCATAACAACTAATCTTAATTATTATAAACATAGGTCAATAATTTGAGAACATTAATAAGAAAAGGAAGCCCTAACATATGCAGAAGGAGGTGTTTGTAAACCACATCAGTACCCCAATGTACCACGAAAACCAAGTGTGGAGACCCCCTGGGTTGAAAGTTCAATTTGACTTGATGGCACTTAGTAGACCAAAGTAAAAACTGACTCGGCACCTTGCAGATAATGGTATCTGATAGACACAGAATTGCAACCTGTATGACCCACGAACACATTACATCCACAGCATGTACAGTTTTCTCAACACTCACGTTGGAAGCCATCGCACTAAATGTTTCTTGCATTTAGAGCTGGTGTGGAAAGTGTGGTAGCTGGAGAGTCACATTAAATCTTTGAGAGGAAGCAGTCAGCATTTTACGAGAAATGTCTTCCAGATTGTCTTTTTCCACAATTCTGTTTTTCTCTGATGTAATGCCTCGCCCTGTTCACTCCACCCTCTAACAGCAGCACCAGTTCTTTTACCCCAGTTACTCCAGGATACCTTTTAAAAGTAAGCGCCACATACCTTGGCTGTCTCTGCAGCTGTATTGTCTGTGTCCAAAAGCTACAGACTGCCTTCCTGCTTGTGTGTGATCATCTACCTGAAGAGCCACACCACCTTCCACTGCAGGAAAATTATTTCCTCATTGTTGATCATGCTCATAATTTAATCTTAATTTAATGGTGAGAGGGCCATCACATTGGGAAAATCTCTGTTGCAATCCCCTTTACCTTTATGGCAGCTGAAATACTTGATAACTGACCTGCTAAGGTTTAGCACCAGACCAGAGACACATTTGACCAGGCCCAGTGCCCAGCCAGGTGACTAGAGTACACAGAGTAAGGCATCATTCACTGCCACTGAAATTGGCTGAATTCACTCCACCTTCCAAGTTAGCTGAAAGATCTCTGCAGTCCACCATGAGGTTTATGTCATCTTGAAAAAATCAAAAGGGGCTTGGTGGGGGAAAAAAGGCTGAAACTATGGATTTTTATAATCCCCTGTCTGTCCATGACAGCTGTTCCACTTTGTACTGATGCAAATCCCATGTCATGTTCTTGGCAAGAACAGTCACATCCAGAGATGGCTGGAGTCCATTAAAATGGTCACTGGTTGCTATCCGTCTTGCTTGGTGTTTCTTGTTGACCCCGTGGAGTATGCAAATGGCTTCACTTATTTGCTCGCAAAGTAAACTGAATTCACATTTTTCATCCGACAAAGTATGACATGTCAAAACATAAAACCTCAAAGCTTTAAATAATAAGAAATTTTGAAGCCCAAAAGATGTGGTGTTACTAAAAGGGAAATTAATTATGTCCAGTTCACTCAGGAATTTACAGTCATCCTCAGTGACAGTTTAACTGAGCAATACAGCGCTGTCTGGATGCTCTGTCACCAGGTGTCAGTATAACACAAGTATAAAATTTTTTCTAACGTATTACTACTACTACTTACTGCTATTATTATTATCATGAATATTATTATTATTAGTACTATTATTATTATTCATGTTGTTGCAGTGGCTGTGGTATTTCCATCTGGAGCATTTATGATCGTCCACATTTCCTTTACGTACGTTTTCTTTAGATAATGAGCAGATATTTGGATTCAATGATATTTGATCATCTGTACATCCCTTCCTCCAAACAACTGTAAAAAGTGACACCAAACTCAACCACTTCGGTGCTGATGATCGTTGGTGTAATTCGCTGTATGATCAGCAGGGGGCATCAGCGGGTGGCCCAGGTTCAGAGTTCAAATCCAGGTTCAGTTCTACCCATGAGCAAATGTCTCTATGTTTAGAATAAAAGTTTTGTGATAAATTCTTTTCTAAATTTGATTCAATTATCAATTGATTATTGACTGATGAATTGTTTATTATTAATATTTATTGACTTTTTTATATTCAATTATTTTATTCAATTATCACCCTATTGACGTTCACACTACGTTTCAAACTGTTGTCCGGAAAGAGGCAGTTCTTTAAATCAACTGTCAAAATTAAATGAGCAAATAGAGTGCAGTTTCTGCCGGGTTAATAACGTGTCCAGATGTGAACCGTTACAGAAAATATCGCGTTTAATCCGCTCCCCTTCACTGTATTGTGTAGAGGTGACTTCCACGTCACCTGTTCCCATGATGGGCCATTCCCAGCTTGTCAAAAGGACCGGCGATAAAAATGTACGAACATCACTTGATGGTATATTGAGGTTTAAACTTTAACCACTTAAAGAAAGTGTTCACTGGTCAACATTAAGTTGTGACCCTAGCGAAGCGCCTTTTCAAACGCACCTGCTGTCCATGGTAAACACCCGCATATTTCTGTTTGATAATAATTTAATTGGTATCAGATTTTCATAAAGACCAAACCTGAGTCCTGACAATAATTAATAAGTAACAGAATGTTAAAAATCCCTCCCTTCATTGACTGAAACAGTTTCAGTTGAGGATTCCCCTTTACTTCGTGGACTCTGCAAATCGGGGCGGTTTTTGAACGAGTTGAGAGCGGGGGTCAGACTGGCGTGGAGCGACTGTCTGCCGACAGGGGGCGCCCCGAGCTCATGATTGTCCCGCCACGGTTCTCATACGGCATTTTACTTTGAAAACCTGTGCAAAACAAGGTAAAGCTCCCGAAGAGCCCGGTTATTAACCGAACAGTTGCAGTCATTCATTAAACTGGTGGAAAAGCAGTTTTTAGTCCAGTTCGCACAGTTTTGAGCATTTTCCTCTTCTGAGGGTTGTCTTTCAGAAATGATCTGACTTCCGCGGCCGAGCAGCGGGGGGTCGTAAGGAGCGGGGGGGGGGGTGTTGAGGAACGGCGGGCTGGGTGGAGCACCTGTCCTGCGACCCGCTCCGGACGGACTGAACAAACTGTGTTCATACATTCGGGGGAAGGAGATCTAAATACCTCGAAGCAAACGTGTCGAATAAAGATTAAGAAATGTGTACAAAAACATATAGTGATACGTTGATATACTGAAAAATAGCACCCAAATTAAGGACTTGATCTTTCCAATCCGATGCAAATTTAAGGTAGATCGTATCTTTCAAAACGTGGTAAAAGTAAAGATTTTTTAGTTGTCTTGTTAACACCAACAATGTGTTAGTTTTCAATGCACTCTATATCGATTGGCTTTAAAGCTACAAGAAATGGTCAGTTTGAAATTACACTTATGGATGAGTTTACTTTGTGGCTTTTGTGAATATTTGTACGGAAACAGTGAACGATTAATAAAGCCCCTTTTTGAAATCTGTACCCTGTAAGTTTTTCTGCGGGGCGCTGAGGAGCGCAGGGTGGGGGGTACTTCATTATTGACGAAGAAGAATGTTTCTTAACCACAGTGGCTCCAGACAGAGCTCTACTAAAGTGCTTTTCAGGGACTCAAAAAATTTGCTCATGTTCTTTGGTTGCTGAGACCCGCACACAATGAAGGCGGGGCGTAAAACTGCACGGTGCAGAGGTACATATTTTGTTTGCCATTAAATCAGATTAGAATTTCGCCTGGTAGAAGATATTATATTCTTCTCCTTCGTTCCAAACAACATAATTTTTAGGTGACTATAAATATATTTAATGAAGCCAGCAAAACTGTTCCCGTGGGTCTGCGTGTGACATCACTGTAGGTACAGTAGCCCTCTGACGTCACATTGGGACGAATACAATAACTACGCTGTGGCAAAACTGGCAGCACTTAAGAAGTTGCCTGGTTTAACACTGAGTATCGGAGAACTGATCTGATGTGACTTCACTTTAAAATTTGCCCGAAAGTGGACTTAGAACCAACTGCTCATAACAGCGGCTTCACTCAGTTGTCATTCGCGGATCCAGTTCTCGCAAAAAAGCGCAACATCATTTTCTGCAGTTTGTAAAGAGTCAAAGTTTTTTTTTTCTTCCGAGCGACAGTAATGAAGAATCCGCTCGTCTGCCTGACATACAGAACCGCCCCCCGCGTCGCACACAACAGGTGAACATACTAGTGTAATATTATTAATTTGAAGACGTAAAATTATTTGAAACTTCTGATGTCTTGATGAGGACTGAAGATTTGAAATTCTGCCGATTATTACCACATGCATACATGTAAAAATAGCCTAAATAGCTATTCACCTCAATTCAGTATCAAAATGAGTAAAACGACAAATCAGCTATAAAATCTGGCCAAATCCGGAATATAATGCACTGACATTTAAAATATTCCACGAAAAAAAGCAAGGCATAGCATTGCATAGCAAAGCATTGCCGCACGAACACTAAAGTGAGCTTGAAAGTTCTGAGGACCGTGTGGTTCCTTAATAGAACATTTATATTCGTATATATTTATACACCCCCACCCCCCACCCCAACTCCTGTTGCTTGGAAAATGATCGTTTTTATTTGCAAAGTGCCGCTCGCTGAAAGTTTCCGCTAAACGTCACCTGACCGGCGCTGGAGGAACTTTTTTAATGCGTGTCCCCACCCCCCATGGAGCAGAGACCGCCCGCCCACCGCAGACAGTCGGCCCGAGACCCCCTTATAGATTTAAAAAGAGACGCTGCGTTCCCACTGACATCCATTCAGCGCTGCCCTCGTCCGCCCGTGTCAGTACTCTGCTTTACTGTGCCTTTACCATGCTAAGGATGCTAATGAAACCGCAGCTGCGCCCGGCTACGATTCTTTTATTCCTATGGCTCTGTCACTTTATTCAAGACCAAAAGGTGCAAGGTAAATATTATTTTTGCCTAATATTGTTATTGTGCATGTAGTGTTCCATGTCAAGGTTTTTTTTATTGTGGCCGTTGAAATCTGCGAAAGTAGTTCTTGTAATATCTATACCGGTTAACTTTACAGTTATATTTTATAGAATATGACAGAAGCGCGGTAAGCTCTTTCTAGCCGCAACGTGTAACAGACACAAAAAAATTCAAAGTCGCAAATTTTGGGATCTTACAGTTCGCGTATTTATTGCCACAGTATGAACACTGCAGGATCAATATGTGATAGTGGAACTATATGCTAGTGGGGTATATAAGTAAATGTTAACATGCTATATAAACATTAGTCATGGAAAATGTATGACAGCAGTGCTGGTTTTAGAGTAAATAAAATTGCGAAGAGCAGGCGCTAATTAGTCACGTGCTCTCGCGCCGGTGTAACGGGCATCTCGGGTAATTTTAATATCTGGTCAATTTCAGAAGCGCGCAACTGAGTCAGTTGACCGTCACAAAGAGTCGGGGGGTCAATAGGCTCTGATGTAGCTGATAAAGTCACAAAGGATCACTTTATATAGACCGGTGTCGCCTATAGCGGCTCAGAAACACCGTTATAGGAAGCGTCGCGTGACGGGGCGCCTCCCCCGCCCCCCCCCCCCCCACTTTAGTCTTCGCGGCGGCCTGCAAATAAATCTGGTCTCACTCTTTTTGCTGCAGAAAACACCGAAAATTAGTTTTTTTGCACTCGAGGACTAAACGCATATTATTAAACGAAAGTACCACCTGGTTAGAATAGCAAAAACACTTAAGTGCGTATACATTTTCGTAAAAACATTTAATTTGTGTGTCCCAGCTCCATTTGTACCAATTTCTATTGCCCCATTTAAAATCCAGTGCATGCAGACCTCTCTTCACACAGATTTCTTCTCGCCTCCATTAGTTCGTCATACATTTTTGTTTGACGCTGTAGATTTTTGCAGGACTCGGACGAGTGCGGCGCCCTTATCTGTGTGTCGGTTATGGGTAACCGGGATTACACTAGTAAATCACCCCCCCCCAGACACACACACACACACACACACACACACACACAGTACAAAGTCAGACAAAATACCTTGTGGGGGTGCGGGACGGGAAGGGGGGGCGGCTATAAGCTAATACGGGCCGCACGTGCTCTGTCTGGGTCACCCGCCGCAGACATTATTAATTCGACTGGCCTTTTTCGTTCTTCTTTTTTTGTCAGCCGGGAACTGCTGGCTGCAGCAGGGTCGCAACGGCCGGTGCCAGGTGCTGTACATGCCGGGTCTGAGCCGGGAGGAGTGCTGCCGGAGCGCCCGGCTCGGCACCTCGTGGACCGAGGACGATGTGCCCAACAGCACGCTGTTCCGCTGGATGATCTTCAGCGGCGGCGCCCCCAACTGCATGCTCTGCAAAGGTGCGCGTCTACAAGGAAAAAAAACCCCCATAATGTAATTAATAGTAAATTAAATTATTCAAATGATGTTCACGTAACATTTTAGTTATGACATTCTCCTTCAAGCCCAACCAGACTTCAGACATCAGCCAAAGAATGTTCTCGACGATGTGTTTCTAACCAAGTACCTGTCCTCCAGAGACGTGCGACAATGTGGACTGCGGCCCCGGCAGGAGGTGCAAGATGAGCAAGAGGCGCAAACCACGGTGCGTGTGCGCGCCCGACTGCTCTAACGTGACGTGGCGCGGCCCCGTGTGCGGCTCCGACGGCAAAACCTACAGGGACGAGTGCGCCTTGCTTAAGGCTAAATGCAAGGGCCACCCCGACCTGGAGGTGCAGTACCAGGGCAAATGCAAGAGTAAGTTACTCTGCACCTAGTGTACCCGAAATGACTTTTTAAATTGGCCTGGGACAATGAACCGGTATAGAGGATGATATAAAAAGTTATGTTGCTTTATAACAAGATCCCCTGGGTTTGAGATGCTTTTTCATTTCAACTTATTCATTCATTTCCCTGTTTTGTACAGAAACCTGCCGTGATGTTCTGTGCCCCGGCAGCTCTACCTGTGTCGTGGACCAGACCAACAATGCCTACTGTGTGACCTGTAACCGTATTTGCCCTGAAGTGACATCACCTGACCAGTACCTGTGTGGAAATGATGGCATCACATACGCAAGTGCCTGTCACCTGCGAAGGGCTACATGCCTTCTGGGAAGATCAATAGGAGTTGCATACGAGGGAAAATGTGTCAGTGAGTGTCATGTATGTTACTCTCTTATTTACAATAGGACGGAATATAACTGTATTAATCCGGGCAGGGAAATCCACACATTTTCACCACGATGACATCCATACTTACATTTACAGACTGTACCACTCACCTTATTTCACGTTATCTGATGCACCAGATTTGTTTTTGTTGCTGCAGTCTGTGAATCTGTTCAGAACACATCTGCAGAAGTAATTTGGCACGTTCATCTTTTCCAGTCTGTTTTTTCAAATAATACGGTATTTTATATGTGAAAGAATAATAGTTTCCATGTTACCGGTATCAAATCTCCACTCACAAAAGCTGAGCTGATTTGACAGCTGCTGCTGAGTTCAGCATTTAACAAGCATTTTAGTGTGTGCATTGCATATAGGTAATCACTCGTCCTGATTTTGCTGTTGATTTAATACGTACGTCTGTGATGAATGATGAATTCCCCTCTCCTCTCTGCTCCAGAGGCCAAATCCTGCGAGGACATCCACTGCAGCGTGGGTAAGAAGTGTCTGTGGGACACGAAGATGAGCAGGGGCCGCTGCGCCGCTTGCAACGCGCCATGTCCAGAACAACGGCCGGACGAGGCTGTGTGCGCCAGCGACAACGCCACGTACCCCAGCGAGTGCGTCATGAAGCAGGCTGCATGCTCAATGGGGCTTCTGCTGGAAGTGAAGCACTCAGGATCTTGCAACTGTAAGTAATCTAGTGAAAGACATCCACATTATTGCTGCCCCCACCACACACCCCTGCAGTTTAAGCAACACAACGGACTCGTGTGTGCTATTCTTGCCTGTACAGATTTGCATTTTATTCAGTACCCTAAATCCAAAATGAGAATATGAATAAAACTGTACTTTCTGAGGATTTTCTATTTTAGAAACCTACAAACGTACATAGGATATTGTAGTAACAAGTATGTGGCTTCAGATTTCTATTGCTAGAAGTAATTTTTAGATGTGTGGTCATCTTGGCAAATTAATATGTACCATAGCATGCTGCCTTAACTATTTTTGCTGTTGCTGTCGTGTCAAGTTATAATATCACTCCTGTGCTCGCTTCTTTAAAGGCTGTGTATTCCATGGTCATAATTGCTAAGTGTTTTGTGTTAATTGAGCGTTTATTTATGGTGTTTCTCTCAGTTGTAATTCGTTGTTTCAAATGCAGCTTGATTTGGGTTACATGCATCTCTAAAACATGTTTGTGGAAGATATAGGTGCATTCAGTAATGTACATAAGGTGATTATAACATTGGTGCCTGTTTAGGTTAAGCTGCTGAAAATGACTTTTAACATTCAACACTGTGCCTGCACCGTGTATTTCACCAGTGTTGAACATTCATTTCGTAATGCAATCTTTTTAATAGGACTGCCATTAAACTGCCATAGCCTTAAGGAAAAAATAACATTTCAAGCTGCCAATAATAGAAGGTTTTACAAAGTCACTGAGTGCTACTGAGTCGTGGCCTGGTTTATATTTCATTGCTAAGATATGAGACCAATTTTATGATCACCTCATGCATCTGACATGGTGTTTTGCTGTTTATAGGTTAAGAAATGCAAGACTGTAGAATGCGCATTGCGTTCATATGAATCTGTGACTGGTGTTAGTGGATGTGAATCTATCAAGTCAGTTTCTGTTGGTTTGCCTGTGTTTGTTTATGTGAACAAAAGTTAGAAAATACCTCAGTGGCAATGCTCCCCCCCGGTTTCCTCACGGAGTTCACGTTGTAGCACAGGTCCCGTTCAGCCGAGTCTCAGCAGCTGCAGCTCAAAAACAAGGAAACGAAGCAAACGAAGCAAACAAACAAATAGGACACAAGCACTTTTTGTCTGCTTTCAGGAATCTGGAGAAATGGCCTCAGTCTTTAAGTCTTCATATTTCTCCTCTTAAGTCACAGTTTTTGTTTGTTAGACTAAATGTTGCATAATTGGTGGTATCGTACAGCACTCTTAGCTGTTGGCTGTCATAAAATGAATCACAGCACTGCAGCAACTTTTTTGCAGGGCTCTGAAAACATTCACTGAGATTCCGCGCTGTTGTGGTCCTAATTTATACAACAGCTACCATATATTCCCCATATAGCCATAACTGAAGACCAGGAGGAGGACGATGAAGATGAGGACCAGGACTACATGGGTTATTACCATTTATCTTCACTTCTGGATGGATAAATTACCACACCTATTCCTATCAAAGGAACATTGTCCATATTGTACATATATGTACCCTTATTTATTTTGTAAGAAAAAAACAGAAGTATACATGTAGTATAGGCTGATAGGTGTTTATTTATGCAGTGTTTATGATTAATAATTTATACATTTACAATGTCTGACTGAGTATCGACAGTGTTATTTTGTATATTCACCTAATTTTCATGACTGTTGCTGTTCTTGTTGCTGTTGTTTTTCTTTTTTGTAAGAAAGGATTTTATCTTTCCAAAGATAAACAGTGTTATTTATTGTGAGGTACAGTGCTACCATGTAAAGTATCTTCTGCAAGATGTTGATTGCATCCAGTGAACTGTACAGATATGTTTAAAGCAGTTGTTTTCTGTTATTCAGGTGTTTGTTTCAGAAAGAATGCATGCTAACATTTGTGTATATTTATGGGGAATCTTTCGTTCATTTATGTACATAAATGTTGGTTTTGTTTACAATTCACTATAACTGACCAAAGGGTCTATCTCTGTCTGTAGGTCGGCAAAAGTACTTTATAAAGTACAGTGCAGTGAAACTAAAGAATGAGCCATGTTTTCATAAAAATAAGCAACAAGCTTTTGCATCTTGTGGATTGAGGACTAACACAACCCAGTATCAGTATTAGTACAGTATTCTATTGCAGTATTTTTCCACGGTAATAGAATATACAGCATATCAGTGGGGATTACAACAACTGGTTTGGTTAAAATGTGCCAATAATAGTTCTGTGTCATTGTGTTCAAAATGTGTTTTTATTCTTGTAATTTTTCTGTTCCATGTTGCTCTTGCAGGACTTACAGAATAAGGTAGAACTAACAGTAGATAAGATTTTATCGTGTGTTTCTCACAGTGCATTTAAAAAGAAAAAAAGTTCTGCGAATAAGATGAACAAATACAAATCCAGTTATATAGTTTTGTATTTTGTAATGTAAACGTTAATTGTATGTAAAAAGGTAAGATGTTATTTGTACAGAAATGAAATGTGAAACAATAAAATTTTTTCTTCTTTATAGTTTGGCATTTGTGGTCAAAAACAACTGGTAATGCTCCATGTCTGTTTTATGACTACAAACTATTACACATCACATGATCATGATTATTATTAAGTACTGTTGCTACATAAATAATAAATAAGCCATATTAATTCTCTGTTCTCCTTTGTATGTATTCAGTAGCTTAAGAAGGTCATTTGGGACTGTCTGGCTTCGTAGAAAATAATTTTGGTGCATCATATATGTATAGTACAGATCGAAAAAGTGAGACTGATATTCAGTGATCAAAAATGCTTATTTACACCAATTTACAGGTTAAAAACATGCTATAAAGTGAACATCATAAGAAGTACACAATAGATAGAATTATCTGAACCGATGTTAAAAGTCTAAAGGATTAGGACACAGTATGTAGCCAAGGAAATTCACTTTATTCAGGTATCTGATGTGACAAATTACATGTCAAATATTTGCCATGAGTAACGATCAGTAAATGTACTTTGGTTTTGGCAGCTGTCACTGGCTCTCCTTTCGTGAGTAAGATCATTAAATTCTCCATAACTACATCCACGCAACACATCCATACTGGAAACGTTGGGTATTTTTGTAAGAACGTAAAGGTGTTTCTTAAAAATATAGAGTACACGCTCTGCAAGAAAACCTTTTTAATCGGCGTTGAAGTGACAAACACTGCATTTTATTACCTTATAAGCTAATTACTCTATAACTGAACGCGTCTCCTGGACGGAAGCGGAAGTTGCGTGTGAACCGCCGGCTGTTCTGCATTTTCCTTTCGCTTGTTCTCGTCCAGCGCCGGCGCGACGCTGAGCAGGTTTGGACTTTGTCGGCTACCGTAGTTCGTGTTTCCAATCTTCAGTAAATATGGCGACTTCAGTGTTGCTCTCAGGTTTGAAGAAGACTGCCGTGTTGAATGCCGCCCCGAAGTTATTGCTAAATCCTGCCAGGTAAAGATTAAGGATAACAGCAGGTGTTTTATTTTCATAAATAATGTTTGTGTTGTCTTTTCCCTGCGCTAACATTGCACCACTTTCAGGGCGAATCATGGAAGGCTGACGGTGTAGCCGATAGCCTACATTCAGAAGACTATTTTGAAATGTTAAGCAAGCTTAGCCGCTGAAAAAGTGACAGTATTTATCTTACAGTTTAAACCGTGTAATTATTTTAGTTTGTGCTTTTACTTGTTTTTAAATTATGGTTTATAATTTAAGCGGGTGGTCGGGTAAGTGGTTAGTAGCTAAGTGTCCTTGTTACGACCTCGGCAGCGGATTTGTGACATAACTGTTTCTACACCCTGAACTTAATGCGGACACTTCATATTTGACGTAACACTAGTTGTATGTGTAAACTGGTATTTTAACACGAATCTATAAGCAACTTACAGCTGATTGTTAAACTAATACGAAGCGTAAGATGCCAAGTGATTCTAGCTTTAGTTATTATACTAGTTATGCCAGTTACTTCCTCTCTCCTGCTTGGTCTTTCTTTTAATTTGTTTGTTTGCCCTTCCACTGCTCTCACCCATGGAAAAGCAGGAGTGTTCTGGGTTAGCAGTATTGTAGGTAAACACGCTAATCTGTGTTGCTGTCTGCCTGCTACCTCCATTTAGCCACTGCAACATGTTTTCCCTTTTTATGCATCTAAGTTACATATTCAGTTGTTTTCCCCCTGCTGTTATAATTTTGTGAAGTTTATATCTATATTATGTATATATACAGTAAATGTAGAGAGAACTATGTTTGAGCCCAGATCTTATAGATTCTCCTGATAAAAATCTGAGATTGTTGCCCCAAGTTATGAAAACTGTGTTGATTGATTGATTGTTTATTTGTTGGTTCTTTTATTCAACAGAGTTTAAAATTTTAGCTGAACTTTACATCAGTTCACCCATTTATACAGCAGGGCTTTCTTACTTTATTATGGATGAGGTAAGGTAAAACAGGAATGAGACTTGAACTGGTAACCTTCAGCTTGCAGCTTCCAGGTGCAAATGCTACTCTAGAACATCTTAACATTATGGGAAGGAGAGTAAAGTTAAGCTCAAAAGATGTTGTCTTTCTGTCACAATTAGGGAACTGAGGATAATAGTAAGATTTTTTTTAGGAATTATAGCAACAAAAATGAGCAATTTTGGTGTGTGTTCAAAATGGCCAACTGACTTATAGCTTGTTATAGGTATCTCTTTCATAGTGTTGTTTTCTGGCAGTAAGCTGCTTGGCTATACTTTTTGCAGTTGGTTAATATTTATGGTAATAACATTGTACAATATGAGTTGTCTGTCATGAAGTGTCTTTACAGAGTGGGAATGCATTCTCTAAGCAAGCGTTACTTTTAAATGGCTGCTCTTGAAACAACTGAGGGAAGCCATACGATACAAGGTCTCAGTTTGTCCACCAATTGCTCTGCTTACTTTTTATTAAAAATGGAAGAAAATGGAATTTAAACATCCTGTCTTGAGGCTTTCAAATCTGCACCAGATTAAGCAAGAATAGAAAGCAGCTGTTCTGTATTCAAATTCTTGAGCAAATCAGTGGCTCTGCTCCAGTTAGGGTTAGTTTTGTCTTAATCAAAGCAATATGAAGAGGTACAAAATCCAGGTTCTTCTCACATGTGACATCTGAAAAAGGAACCTTTTTTCTTGACAAATGAGGAACCTTTTAAAGCAATGCCTGAAATCTTGCAATATGCACAATAGAAACTTACTGTTTTAAGAAATGTTGTCATTTTCATAATTTAATATGAATTGCCTTATTTGTTTTTATTCTCTTATTTTTCTTTATCATTTTTTCAAAAATGTATTTGAATTAGTAGCAAAGTCAACCCAAAATGTGTGCATAAAAAAAACAAAGATTATTATTTTAGAAGTCATTAATGTCTGAAACTTGCTGGAAGGAGAGTGCATGATAGTTTTTTGTTGTCCTATTTAGTGCATCATATGCTGTTGCCTTTCAGCAGTGTCTTGAGACCTTCCCTTTGTGACTCTATTTTGAGTCCCTTTCATGGGGTGTTTTTCTTGTGACCACTCCAGTATCCAAGTCTGGCACAAGCCCTGTCCTCTAATAACTCATTGGAATATGAAGGTCGGAGGAGATCTGTCTGGCTGCAGTGTCCCACATTATTTTCTGTTCGTGACAAGTCAGTTACTCTACTGCAGCACAGAGGGGCACAGTCCTTGCCACCAGCACTTACCCGGTGACAGCCAGCCGCTAGGCTGACATAAAGTGCAGTCTGTTGTGAACTGGTAAATGGTGGGGACTTGCCAGAAACTCAGCAGACAGAACTAATGGGGAGGGGGGGGGAAAGAGAATTTGCAGTATGCTTCTTTTTCTTTTTTGCTGTCTGTGCTTTTTTTTTTTTTTTTACAGTAATATGTTTGCGTGACACTTTCCCCCAGTGTATACCTGGCAGTGAAGTTTTTCTACCTGCTCTTGTTTGTAGGTTGATTGGCACTTCGAAATGGGGCCTGGTGGAGAGCAAAGGGCAAGACTCGCAGGTCATCACAGTGGATAAGAAGCTGGTGAGGGTCCCTCGTGACAATTCAGCTCTTGTAATTGTGCTTTAAGTGGGCAGAGCCATACAGTTACCTTCTCTCAGAACCTTAAATTACTGCTGTAAGATTGTCAAGATGAAGTCATGTGCTCTGGAAGTTTTTCTGGATTATTCTATAAATAAAATTTGAGACAGAGCACTCTGACACTAGAATATGAAGCTGTTTCTGTTAGTGTTTAGTCCCATATTATTTTATCATTCTCTTTCTTCATTAATTTTCAGATGCTTGTAGGGGCAGTTTGTACAAGGAAACAGTGTTTTTCTAATTTATATACTTATTTTGAAAAAAGATAGTTACACAAGTGAATCTATATATTTGCAAGATTTTGTCTTAACTGTCACAGATTTCTATATAGTACCACTTGTTAAATTTTTCATCATGAACTTTATATCATTGGATGAACAACATTCTGTTGAGGTTGTTACTGGCAGCACCCTACAGTTACAGCTGCTTTTCCCATTTTGTATCTGAGCTGCTTTGCACTGTGTTCCCACCTTAATAGAGAAATTGGCTTCTATTTATTTTAATATCATTAGTGTATTTTGTTTTCAAATATTTTTCATTGAAGTATGTAATAGTGGTTCTCTGTTTCAGTCCTGATTCCATATGTGCTTTTTTTTTAAAATTGAAACTGAGCTGTTACGCTTGATTGAGCAGTTAAAATTAAATGAATCAAGAACTCAGCATTTTAAGAGCTGCTTGGATGGCTGGTGATTGTTTCATTCAGAGAGGTGGCAACCAGTTGCCTAGCTTAGAGGAGAGCAGAGGGGCCTTCCCACTCTGAAGCGGAACGTCCTCATAAAACAAACGGAGGGGTCCAAGTTGCATGTGAAGCCTTTATAGGACTTGTCAAAAAGCACTTAGTCTGAGCAAGCTGGAAGGGGGGCAGAGGAGGATGTATTGGACAGGTATTCAGGGCACGTCTCTTTGTGCCAGCGTGCTTATTAGGCATGCAGTGACTGTCCACTCTGTTTAGCACCGTTTCATCTCATTATCAGTACAATACTTGCCATGGCACAGGCAAATAATCTAGTTATGCCAGTCTGCAAGGAAAAGTCTCATTAAAAAAAGGCTCGGGACCACAAGGTTTTGAGTGTCTCCCAGTGCAGTTTAACTCTCCACCATGTGGTACAAGTCAGGTAAACTAAGTAATACTTTAATTCAGATAGCATAACACTTGTCCAGAGATTGATTTTCACCTATCCTGCTCTAAATTGCTTTCTTTCTAAGATTTCTTCATTTTATGACTTTGTTTACTCTGGTTTAAATGCTATGAATAGTGGTGTGTTTTCAAAGTTGGCTATTTTATCAATGTAGCCTGTGTAACTTTGCTTAGCATTTGCCTTCTGTGAAGTCACACTGTAGAAATGCAAATAACAGTAAAGGCTGTTGTCAAGGGCATTTTGGGACATGAAGTTAAGGTATGTTGGCCCAGTCTGGCTGTTACAGAGGCAGCAGCGGAACCAGTCCCAAACCCAGTTCTGCAGACACACACACACACACACACGTATATCTCCAGTGAGTGTTTTGTCTGCTCCTGTCTCACACAGTATTCTTGTGCAAAAAATCTCAAGGCTTCTGTCTGGAGCAGTGGGTCAGAGGGTGTGCCTTTTTGAAGGGCCCAGACAAGAGGCTTTCTGTATTATTCACTAAATAGAATTTCTTTGGCCTTGCACTCAGGAGAAAGTGACCTTTTAAAGGGCCCTTCAGCATCAGCTGTTGTATTTTTGAAGGAAGAGACTCACAGCTTCACAGTAACATTGTCTGTCTCCAAGTGATTTTTTTTTTTTTTTTGTCTCTGCAACCCAACACTTTAGAAACTACCTCTTATTGGTGTTTTACCTGTAATAGAGCCTTCAAAAATAAATTCTTTTTGGCTGTGTTGTAGTTAATTTGCATGTTGTTGTGTTCATTTTGGATTTCAAAGAAAAATAAGGTCTTATGTGAGTTTTGTCGGAACATGATTGTTCTTAGTGTCACACAGGGTACAAAATACAAATGTACACATGCATTCAGGTTTTGAAGGCAAAAATGTATAGGTGAGAAAGTGTAATGTTTGTGTATGAAAAACCTAATTAGATAAAACTAAGATGATCAGATGGCTGGCTAACTGGGTATGTGGTTCAGTGCTCTACAGTAAACTTCTAATGCCTGTTTTCTCACATGATGCACTCAGATATTGCACGCTTTATACCCTTTGGCTTGAATAAGAAATTGATTCCTGCTCAATAGTCTGACTGGTTGCATTTGTCTGTTACACTATTGGAAAACCAGTTTAAATGCAAATGGTGGGCCAGGTTTGGCAGTCCATACGCTGTAAGATGAAGGATGCGGTGTTTGGTGCTGCTGAATTTATATGGTTGATTAACGTCAGAAAGTGTGAGGGTGTCTGAAGATCCACACAGATATAATAATTTACCATAGTCTTGTGTTTTGCTGTTCCCTTTGAGACAGTAAAGTATTTGGTCTGGGTTTGATGCTTTTTTGTGTACAAAATGTTTTTGACAAAACCAACATCTCAGGTTAATTTTAATCAACATTCAGGCCAATTAAACATTGTTGTTGATCCTTCTAAGAGGACAGTTTCTGTAGTTAAGGACAGATATTAAAGAGTTTTATTACATAATCTCACCTTTTGAAACCATGGCATTGACAAAAAAGTAATTGTAGTTTTTGCTTTGTAGAAGCCTTCAAAATCCTAGAACAGCACAAGCACTGGAGTCATTTATGGAAACCCTTAAAGTGATTGCTGGTTCTCATGTCTGAAGCTCTTTACATATTGGCTTAACCAGGAATCAAGTCAGTGGTAGATCTCAATGTCATTTTCTACTTTGGTGCCACTGCTGCTCCCTTTTATTGTACTTATAAGGTTATGGCTGGAACTGTATTATTATTTTCCTGTGTCATTTTACGAAAAGACAGTTGCAAAATGCAAATTTAAAAAATACTAGTCTTAAACATGTTATTTTGGAAAATGGTCCATGCCTTCAGCTGTGCTGAGGACGAGTATGATCAGCAATAAGTTAATATCCACCTGTGCCGACCAAATAACTTAATTGATATTTGTTCTTGGTCATGTACACGTTTACTTACTAAAACAAAGCATGCGTGTAATATAATTACAAACTTTTTCATTCTGAGATATGATTAACTGTACTGGAATTTAAGTAGTTTTTCTTGTTGATTTATTAAAATATTTAGTCTTCAGGGAAAATGTTTGAAGTTCTTGAAGTAAAGGCTTAAATTACTGTTCTAATTTCAGCCAAGTTCAGGTGTGGGTTCACATTTCCTTTGAGATTTAAAACCTAATAAACTTTTAAAATATACTGTCAAAAATATTTCCTAGTTTAAAAAAAAAAAAAAGTTGAGCATAATTATTCTATTGAATTTGATGTGAAGATTGTCAGTAAATTTATCCTTGCAACAGCACAAACTACATAATGCATTAAGGTTAAAGTGGCGCTCTGCCTCAACGAACAAAGTAGCTCCTGAATATTAACTGGCTTTTTGTCTTCCTGTTTTGGAATTCAGAAAGTTCAAATGCATGTTTTTTTTCACTCTAAAGGAAGTCTTTTTTTTCCCCTACCTCAAATTTCGGGCACTTTTTGCCTTAATGTAATATTTTAATATGTTTAGCGCAAGTGTAGTTTTTGCATGCAGTGGTGCTGTACTGTAAGCAGGCGCTGCGGGAACAATGCGTTATGTGGTGGGTCCTGCAGACTGACGATCTGAGGCGGCTCCCAGGCTCTTTATTCCCAGAAGCACTGAAGGTGTCAGAAATATAGACACGCTTTGGCATGACGGAGACTTTGCCGGCTTTTTTCCCCTCAACCCTTAAGCCTGGCATTCTGTCTGCATATCCAGGTATTGTAGGCCTGTGAATAGTGTCAAACTTCATAGTTCTCATTTTGCTTCCTGTACGTGGCAGAAGAAAAGTCCCTGCGGTGTGGGTTTTCCCTTTGTAATCTTCTTTTCCCAATTTTCCTGGGAACACCACATTCCACCCGAGTCGCTATCATTGTCTGTGCTGTTGTGTTGTCTGTTGTGAAGATAGGCCGCTTGGCTTTTCCTTCATGTTTGCCAGCATATAATAAAAGTCTAGACTTCTCTCCCTCCCTGCTGGATAATGGGCTGAATTGGTAATGCGTTTCTTGTGCTGTTTCACTAACTTGTTTACCGTCCTTGTAATATCTTTTAAATTGCTTGTGCTTTGTAGTTTTGTTTTGCTTGCAAGAATTATATGCTTGCTTGTTTATGTAGTATGGTGTGTGACTTGCATAAAAATAGAAGTTCTTTTGGCTTCTTGTTAGATGTTGTTTGAGTTTAAATCTGTATTAGTGTGATAATAAGTGAAATGTTAATGGGGTACTTTTGGAAGCATCTCTCTGTTTATAAGTTAACTGACTGGCACACTATGAAGTTTCCCCTTGACCACTGAAGTCGACTACGCGCTCTGCAGGTCTGCATGTAAAACATCGAGGAGAGTTGACAGTAACGCACCATGTGACTTTGTTGACCGCTTCAGGGTGGTCACAGTAATGCACTATAGGCCTCAATTTATCATTCTGCTTTTAACTAGTTTAACCTTGTCCTGTTTGTACCTTATAAATGCTGTTTTTATGCCAACTGTGAGAAATTGTGGTCAAATCAGTTAGTTCTCCAATTCTTTTAAGGCAAGAATTTTTCGATTTATTATTATACAGCAAATAGTCTGTACTAAATAAAAGTATACAGTATTAAAACCTTACTATGGTTAGTTTTCATTTTAGTACCATTAACACAATGGAGTTGGTCTCCTACTGTTGCATTTTGGTGCGTGGCGTAAGTTCACTCTAG
The DNA here is from genome assembly GCA_900497675.1 of Arapaima gigas. Classification (NCBI taxonomy): domain Eukaryota; kingdom Metazoa; phylum Chordata; class Actinopteri; order Osteoglossiformes; family Osteoglossidae; genus Arapaima; species Arapaima gigas. The sequence continues at coordinate 1,198,989 of UFQX01000329.1, read as the reverse complement.
GGTCCCTCATAAATCTGGAACCTCTTAAATGATACCAAACTTTTATCATGTTTGGTAGAAAAAATCATGATGTAAGCATAGATGCTGTAGTGATATTTTTCTTAAGTCACTTTTATTTGGTTGAAAGAGAGGAAAGCCATTTTTGGATAATTTTAGTCCAGATGTAAACTTAAGAAATCCAAAACAATGAAGGTTCTGCTGCTCAATAAAATGGATTGTTGTAATTGCTATTCATAATGATTTTAAAATTCCATGCTCATAATTTAGTGTAAATGAATATTTCGTGTATTTTTAATACATTTTCTCAGCCGTTAAAATAAGAAACACTACATTTATGTACTACAAACACAATTTACTTTTGTATGGGGTTCCCGCTAAGGAGCTCTCTTCTCAAAAACCTGCCCACAGATGACAGACAATAATGAAAATTTGACTCTTTGAAGTTGTAATGGCTGTTGAAATGTATGAAATTCGTGCATTGAAAGGAGAGTGGCTCATGTCTTGGGTGGTTATTGGCTGCATGTGGGGAGGTTTTTCTTTTCTTTTTTTCCCCCTTTCTTGCCTAAAGGACTTCCCATCACTTGTTCCCTAATTCTCTAAAGAATTGTCCTGGGTTCACTGAAGATCTCTGAAACCTGTGTGTTTATCGTTACAAGAATTATACTTTGTTTGTTGTACGCTCTGAGGGTGATACATACACTATTGTTACAGTGCTAAAGGCACCAGTTGGCTAATTTAAACTTAATGCTTCTAGCTTAACAAAAATTAGATTTAGTGATATTGTTAAAATCAACATTTTTTAACATTTTGCAATGCTGGGTAAAGTCAGTTTTGCAATGCACTTTGATGGCATCTCAGTTCAGTTGCTTCCCACTTAAATGCTGCTTAAAAAGCCCAAGGTCCTCGCCATTGGCGGTGATGCCAAAAGGATCTGAACACAAAAGGTTGTTAAAATGTATTTTATGTGTGAGAAATCATCTTGTCTAGACACAGAAAGCTTGCATTGAAAAGGGAAGATTTGGACTTGTTTGACAAAGTAAATGTACACACGAGCTTTCTTGTAACTCAACAGTGTCTAGCAGGATGAGGCTCATTGTGCTCTGAATTAGAGGACGTTGACCTGCGTATCTCGTAATGTTCGAGGCCCTCGGTTGTTGACATTTCATGCCCCAGGCAATTCGTTCTTGTTTTGCGCTATGTTGCTGCCAAATCTTCTTTTCTTTTGTCCACACGCAACTTTTCTGACTTCTGTTACTTGAGTTTTTGTATTAACTTGTCTGTGTGGCGTCTTAAACTAAGGTGACGTTATCCTGCATGTCCCTCATCCAGGAGCAGCTGGTATTGCTGCACTTAAGGATGTGGGTTGGTAATGAGAATATTGCTGGTTCAGTCCCTTCTCTTTGCACCTGTAGTACCTTAGACAATGGCAGTTACCATGAACTGCCCTGGTAAATTTCCCTGAAATGTATGTAATATGTGGAGGTTCATCGTAAGTGACTCTAAGCGTTAGTCTGAAGGAAATGTGTTCCATGTGACATTTGATTTTGTAGGATCAATGTCTGTTAGAAGCATCAGATTCTGTTATAAATGTTTGTCAGTGTCTTAGAAAGTGGACTGTCTCCTTCAGTACAGTTGTCCGTGTGGTTTAGGACAGCTATCGTGACCATTCTACATCTAAACATGAGTTTTTAACTATAGTGTGTTCTCACTGCAGTACCTTAAATCAGCCATGTTTGTTTGCCAAGTTAGCACTGGCAATCACTGCAGTTTACTGCTTGTGCAAGTTTCACCATTGTAGCTATAATATTTAGTAGTTTAAATTGCTTGTATTTCTGAACAGTGTGGCTTTGGATATGATCATAACCTCCTGAGCAAGCAGCTCCAGTGCTCCTCAGGCACATCATGGGCAGATTCATGTCAAAAGAAAGTTCAGCTACTTAATTGGAGTCTTATTGGTTTTTATATCTGCAATGTTAAGGCATTATTTAAAGAAATGTAGCATAAATCTATCAGGATGCTGCCGAGGTAATTTTTGAGGGATTTCCTGTCAAATACAAAATTTCCCAACCTGTATTGCAGCGAGTTCTCCTTATGTCATGTTTGAGGTTTTTGTCCGCAAAGGCTTATTGTACTCTTTCCAAACTGCAGGAGATCTAATTTAATGGAAATGACACACAATGCAGTTAAATGTACAGTATAGTTATTTTCATTGATACAAACTACACAGCTATTTAACTTTAAAAAAGGAAGAAATTCAACTGTTACACCATCCTGTGAGCTGGTGGAGGAGTTTGGGTGATTTTGCTTAAGTGTACGCAAGAGCATAACTACAGCTAATTTTAAGTGGTTTGGTCTTCTACTTTGTGAATTGAGTAGCGTTTTCATGTGTGTCCTTGGATTATGTATTGCTGTTTACTGCAGTATGTATCTCATGTATTTATTTTGGTGTCGTTTCAATTTCAATTAGCTGTTTGTTTGCTTTTCATCCACAGGATCTCACACCCGTAACAGGAGTACCTGAGGAGCACGTGAAGAGCCGCAAAGTGCTCATTTACGTACCCACTCGCACGGCCATGCAGTCTGGACTGAATAACACCCGCAAGTGGAAGATGGACTTTGACACCAGAGAACGATGGGAGAATAAATTAATGGGCTGGGCCTCCTCGTACGGTTCCCAGTTTTTTTTCCCCCATCTTCTTTCTCATGGCATTCTTCACTATTCAACGTTGTTTATAAAGCTCAATGTCTTATGTCTGTTTTTCTTTATGTACAGCTTTGTTTTTCAAGCCACAGACTTGAAACTTGGCAAAGTACTTCCTATTCTGAAGTTTGTGGGGTGTTTGCATAGTTCATTAAATATGTATTTCATAGAGTTCATTACATGATACTGAAGGATATTTATTATCCTGATCATTTCTACTTTGGTCTTTGAAATAAGGCTCAGAAACGTGCACGTAGTTGCGTCACACACAGCATGCAGTTACATCTCACGCAGAGTGTACGTCACTCTGACCAAGTGACACGAACATACAGGACAACATCACTAGCGCACACATCGATCCAGGTGTTGTCTGCATGTTCAACTTATTCATGGGAACACACAAAGTGGAGTCATACTTCATGTACTAAATGCAAACAGTTTAAGGTCCTGCTGCCTGAAATCCTTGCAATGGGCTACCAGCTGGAAAATACAGAAACCAGTAGCTTTCTTTTCCTAAATGCAATAAGTTTAAGGGTGAGCAATTTGATGATTACATTGTATAATGTTACTTTTTCACCTTTCTACTTTCTGATGTGGGTAATGCCGGGTAACTCGGCAAGTATCATATTCAGCACTGTCCAGGTCAGAAAGTGGAAAAGTAAACGGTAATAAGACATAATGTATTACTGAACTGCACTACCCTTAAAGTGGTTGCATTGTTGGACAAGCAGATGCCACGAAGAATAATGGAGTGATCATAGTTAAGTGGAAAGGAGAAAAGTAATAAAATATCACCCAACTTAATTACCCTTATGTTAGTAATGTGACAGTTGCTCCGTGTCTGTTTGTCTTTATCTTGACAAATCAGTTGGGAACTGCTTAGATACACACCTCACTCATTTTGTGTGTGAGTGGCTATGTAGAAACCTCACTTGGTGTAAGACTTAACTGTACCAAATTACAAGTCTGGCTTGAAAAACAAAGCAGTGCATAAAGAACTGACAGACAGAGATGGAGTCTTACAGCTATAGAGATGGGAGGTGTAGAAGTGTAACTTATAAAAGTGCATAATTTAAGTGACCGGTTCAGTATTTGGCAGCACAGCCAGAAGCTCTTGAGTTGTGTGTTCAGACATGGCTTCAATTCTGCTCAGATTCTTTGACGTGTGCATTTTTATCACTGTGGTCACATGGGTTTACTCTGATTTCCCCTCCAGAGGCATGTTTTTCCAGGTGTATTGGTCATGTTAGAGTGTGAGAGAGAGAATGAATGAATGAATGAATGAATGAATGAATGTGTGATTGCCCTGAGGTTGACTGGCCTCCAGTCCAGAGTATATGCTATCTCAGAAACACTGCCACTCTGTACTGGGGGAAAAATGTTTATTAATGATAAATTGTTCTTTACATATAAATTGCCTCAAGTAAAATTTTAACTGTTCTGAAATTGCTTTCCAGAAGCTTTGTGCAAATCTGTCTTGTAGAATGACACATGTACTGTTTTTGATATTTAAATAGTATTTCCATGCAGCAAGTTCTGAGGTTTTATGTAAGAAAATATTTAACATTTTAATATCTACATTCTAATTACATGTATTGCTTGGTAAAAAGGTCACTACAGCTTTGCTTTTATGTATGCCTTACCACATCTTTTTATTGAATTTCTTTATGGGTTTTGGGGTTTTATTTCAGGGCTGATCCTTTGTCCAACATGGTCCTTACTTTCAGCTCAAAGGAGGATGCAGTCGCGTTTGCTGAGAAAAATGGTAATGTTTGCTTTAGTACATATTCAAAATAAACTGGAGGAAAGTATTCATGCTCTGATATGCATATGGAAAACATGAGTGTAAATACTCTAACTGGTGCAGTTTTCTGACATTTCAGTAGTGTTGCTGTACCTGTAAAGGTTCATGCTTAGTTTTAAGATCCTTGTTTTGACCCAGGTGGTTACCTGGTATCCTGGAGAATTGATGTATGGTGGCTTATTGTGTGGCCCATCAAAGTGACGAAGACAGTTGATGCTTTTCTCTTGGGGGGGGGGGGCTGTTTGGTCTGTGGGACTGAATGCTGCAACCTTGTTTTTTTGTGTGTCACAAACCATAAATATATCTCAGCTGTTTCTTGTTCGAGGCTATATTAAAAAGTTGAGTAATTTTAGTTTGTTGCTTTGCTGGTATTCATCCAAAATAACATTCATTGTTTGACCTGTTGATTTGATTCATTTGATTCAGTTGTGTCTTTTAATGCAGCAGTTCAGGTCACTCGCCTAGAAACTAGAGCAGCTGCAAGCAGGAGGTGATACTTGAACTGCTGAAATGGTTGTGCCTGACTCCTATATGACTGATTTATGTATATTTTATATTGATTTTATTTTGCAGGCTGGAGTTATGATATACAAGAAAAACAGATGCCAACACCAAAATCCAAATCATATGGAGCCAATTTCTCTTGGAACAAAAGAACGAGAGTTTCCACCAAATGAGAAACTATATTGTATTTTCTCTCAAACCTGTATATGTATCTTAAATTGCATAATAAAATAACTTACATGAAGCAGCCATTTGTTGTGATTTCAATCCAGAGATGAGAACCATGAAAAACCTAATTTTAAAATCTATGAAACTTTCTTTTAATGCAGCTTTATGGCTTACTTTTTACTTTTTTTTTAATCTTTAAAGAAATTTCTGAAAATCAATATAAACTCTAACAATGAGAAATCAGTTTTTATGATTGCTTATTTTGAATGTTGTGATTTATTTTTACAAACTGACCTCAAGGTGAGTGAGTTTACCTGGATCCATAGTGTTCTCACTCCAGGCATCAATACAGGTTATACATTTATAAAGTTTAAATTGAAGTTTAAATATTATAAATCTAACACAAATAAGCCAAGCCGCTTTTTAAAAACCAAGCTCAGTTTTTGTGAAGGATGGGGCATCTTTAATTTTTATTATTTATAAAAACTGCTTTGTGCCACTGAATTGTAAGGAAAACATAGTGCCATTTAACCAGTTTAGTGCAAGTTGTAGTGTTTTGTCAGTTTAATTCCAAGGAATCTAGAAATTTCTAGGAATGTATACGGTTCTAAGATACTCTTTGCTATGAGTAACAGTGAAAATGAGCAGAACGTCCTACTCTTCCCTCAAGCGTACGTTGGCCAGTGTTGGCGACTGGCTACACAAATTTAAACTGCATGAACTTCCTCCCGCCTGCTGCTCTGAATTTGCATTATTAACTTTACTCTTCATTCTGCTTGCTCATCCGTTTTTGTGCTCTTGGCTGGTCAAGCCATGTAAAATCTTTAGATTTGCTTCTTCTGATACAAAATAGATTCATTCTCTTGCTACTTATCCCTCTGAAGCAGGGCTCTTTGCTCCAGCAGTGCTCCACTACAGGCTACTCTGCAGTCGCATCCTCCTCCTCTGCTCAGGCTCTAGCCCTCCAGGTCCTCTACCTGCCCAGGTGAGCCGGTGCCACTGTTGGCCACAGCCTCCTGGATGGCAATTCGTGAAACCCGTGAAGTGTCGCGACTACGTCCAGAGCTCTTAGACGGCCATGAATGCTTTCAGTCATTCTCTCATTTCAGAGAGAAGTAATAATTAAAATATTAATGTTTGAAATGTAAAAAGTGTTCACAATTTTAATGTCTTAATAGTTAACTATATTCAACATGGGGGGCTTCACCTAATGGTGTACAACTGTTATAGTGTTAAAGGTTAAACTCGTGAAAAATGAGCATGAGTTTAGTTAAAACAGAGTTAAAAGGTAGCTAAACCGTAAGTGACTAAGCAAGGCCTAATAATAACGTACTTTGTGTATACAATATTAACTAATGTTTTAATTTTTGACAAATTAACGTTCCATCCCTGAACAATTGTGAGATTTACTCCTACACTACAATACAAGAGACAACGTAGAATCCTGTCTTCCCACAGTCCTCTTTCAGTTAAAAGACAGACAATTTCACACAAGACAGCGGTGGCAACTGGCTGTTCGCGGCGTTTTCCTGTTTATTTCTGCGGCTGTTAAAAAGTGTAACGATTTCAAGCCATCAGCCCATCAAAGATGGATCCGCAGGTTCTATTACATGAAGTTAAGAGGAAACTGAATTCACTGCTGAGCCTCATCTGCCAAATTAACACATGTATAGAATTAACTGTTCATTTAATGTTAGCCATACAAATAAAATGTAAATGTAAGTTTACACGCAGCAGCCGAGTAGCGCGACTGGACTGAAACGTGCGGGCGCGTGTCGAGCTCGCGACGGGAAACGCCGCTCTTATTAGCGATTATTAATATTCGCTGCCGTGTCGTTTTACAAAGTTAACTTGTCGTTTAACCTGGCGGGGATCTTTCCATCGATGGAGGGCGCCTACACTGGAATAAAAGACCTCTTAGCCTTAAAAATAATAACAATGGAGCGAAGACATGGGTCATATTTACTAGACTTTTGCGCCTGTCGGTTTATTCGAGCAGAAGAGACAGAAAAAAAACGAAAATTGCATAACAGCAATAACACAAATCTCTGCTTATATTTCAAAGCAAATGCCTTGCATTTTAAAATGTGTTTAAACACACAGTATGTCTTTTGATTCAAACTTATGTCCGAGTTGCCCACATAACAGAATACGAGGTTAAAACATAGTTTTACATATCAGCATGTGAGGTGTTTAAACCAGGGACAAGTGGCAAACTTGAGCTAAACCACGTGTGGAGCAGGTTTAAGATGACCCTCAGGTAAAGCGACCTCTGGTGGCGTTTTAGTGGTTTCTAAGTGACAGTAATTGGTTTCGTCCGCAGTTCAGATGACGCAGCAGTGACGCAGTGTTTAATTAACCACGTGACTTGTTCTCGTTTAAACTCGACTTAAACTTTAAGCTGCAGCTCAGTTGAGGACAGAGCAATTGCCCCCTTATTACCTCAGTGATATACACCTTTATTGACCATAATAAATACTTAATCCACAGAATCATCTCTTAGAAGCTGAACTACAGTCAAAATTTTGTCTGTTGTTTGGATTAACATTTAATTCTCCTCCTGATATGTCTAACCTTCTGTCAAAAAAATGAGTATTTACCCTGACACACAATGCTAGCTGTTCATAATAGGTTTAAATATCAACACAATTTACATTAAAAGCAGTTGTCATACCATAGAATACATGCCAAAAGTAAGGCGGTCTGTGGTCAAGAACGTATCATCGATGGGAATGAGAAAGTAAAATAAATAAAAAACAGAATCGGTTTTCATTCCTTTATAATTTGAAGAAGATGCAAGTTGGCAGCATTGGAGGACCCAGAAGATTAATGGTGTAAAGAGGGCCTCTGACAGCCTTTCCGCTGCTCGCCCTTCTCCTGGGTGGCCCCGCTGCTCTTGCATGTCACTTTTGCTACTTAATCTTGTGTTTGTGAAACAAGCTGACATGTTTGGCGGGGCCTCGGCTCCTGTATGGACATCAGCTAAAGAGACACATAAAAGAGACCTTTTCGAGATGAACCGTGCTCTATCATTTGTTCATATCACAATTTTAATTCAAAAATCAAACCAGGAAAAGTATATTAATAAATGCTTTTAAAAGGCATCTATATGTAGCACTTGTTTGTTCTGGTGATTTTTTTGTATGAAAACTGTTTATCCATAACAACATTTAGAGTAATAATTTTCTAACAACTCAAATTACACGTTTGACTATTTGAGCATAGTTGGTCATTCTTTTCAGCGATCAAGGATACTTTTTTTTTCTTTTTTTTTTCCACAGTTTTAACTGCATTCAGACTAGATGCTGTATAGCGTGACAAACTTGCAACTCACATCCCACTTGTTCCTTTTGGAATGGAGTGTACTTGTATTTATAAGACTTTTTAAACTTTTTTTGTTTCCAAGGTTAAACTAAAGTGATGCTGAACTTTTAGGTAACTTTTCGTCAGGCCTGCCACTGGCCACTGGTTTCATGTATATAAACTATTATTCTTGGCTGCACACATTGGAGCCTCCTGCTTAAAAGTTCTTATCATGTTGTTTTATCCTTTTCATCCTTGCAAAGCCATGAATGGGACAGTTTGACTAATCACAGCGTGCAAAGCATCTGAGTTATTTTATGGAATAGAGGGATTCCCAGACAGATTACTGTTTTAAATAAGCAGCTGTTTTCTTTCACGAGGTTGTCTGGCTGGCAAAGGGACACTGGCCATTCGGCTAAATCCGGACACGGTACTCAGCTCCAATTGGCAGAGGACGTCTCATTTTTTTTTTTTTTGGACAATAACCAATCCAAAGATGGTAGGTGTAAATATCTAGCTATTGCCAGTGAGAATGTAAGGTAATAGCAACAACATTTCATACATTTACGTCAAGATGAAGGTCAGAGCAGAGCATAGAAAAATAATAGGTAACTGAAAACCTCCTGAAACATATAAAAGTGATATATACTGCAGTTGTAAAATAATATATCCTTCATTATTTCAAAAGATTTATGATATCTACTGTTGTAAATTAAATTTCAAAGATCTCCAGGTCTTGGTGTAACATTTATTTTCTTTCCACTTTAAGTATCAGAAAAAGTAATTTAGTACTTTGGCCATTTTCCATGGTTAAAATGGTGCCAAAATTTGTAACTCATATAGAATGTGCCAGTAAGGCAGTAAAATATGTATTGTTTGAGTTAAGTCTCATAAGTAAAAGTGAAAAAACAGTTCCCATCTGGATTTAGCAAAAGCTAATCGATTGTATTTCAGCTGCCCTTTTCAATCTTTCTTAGAAAGATCATTTTTATACAAAAATTAGCTATAAGAAAAAGGAAACATTTACTTTTAATTATCACCTTAAACGGTTAAGTGGTGTTCATGATTTTGTGACTTGAGAGCAGTAGTGTGAGAGTAGAAAGATACAGCCAGCAGAGCCAACAGCGTGTCAGCCCATAGACTATGGTTTTACATGTGCTGAGAAACCAGTAACGTGGCCAAGGCAAGTAGAACTTCTGGAGGATGCAGAAAAGTTTATTTATGCATTTATTATATGTAACCAAATTTTGACATCAAGGTTTTTACCCCTGAAATTGACTTCAGCTACAGAGATTTTGTTAGTTATATAAGAAGTCAAACAGGAAACACTGAAAGTGCATAGGTTTGTTTTGCAAAGATACCATTTCAGTTATATAGAACATACTCTTTTCAAGAGAAGTTTCCTCACTCCTCATGAGATGTGTTGCTCCGCTTCCCTCCTTCCCTCCTATTTTGGGGTCACAATAGTGCCACTAGCTGCTACTGGCAAAATTGAGTCTGTTGTCGAGGAAGATAAGCTGATTATATGGCCAAATTCATGGTGCTAATAGTGAAATTTGATTTTATTAGTGTATGCCCTGGGGTCTGCACAAGCACTTCCACCACCTTCAAACACCTTATGGAGAAGATTTGGTTTCTGTTCAAATACTTTCTTCTTGTCTTGCGGCAGAGATGAATTAGCTGCACCCCTGGAAGTCCCAAGAGGGGTCCTGACTCAAGTCAACTCCCTCTGTGAGCCTCGAGTTACATGCTCTCTGAAGTTATGTGTCATTCCTGGGACACAGGATGAGTCAGGGGTTGATCACCGAGCAGAAAAGGTCACTTATTTCCAAGACTCACACACGCTGCAGCTCAAACAGGAACTGCGTGTAACATATGTAATCGGTGCCACATTTCACGGTTACAGGCCTGAAGAGTGTCTTACCAAACATGTAGTAAGCAAAGTCAGAGGGTAAATGATTTCAGGCTGTAATGTTTAGTGCTCTATGCTGATAAAAGGCTTCATTGGCTTACATGGTGAAGATCTGGAACACTAGCAGCAGGAAAAATCCCTGTCCTGGACTAAGGTAAAGAATAAGAAAACTGTTGTGAAAGCATTCGGGCGTTTCTCATTTTACCAAATATGTTCTACAGTTTCTGCTCCTTTTGGTGGTCTCCTTCTACTGTGAGATTATGGTCCATCCACCCATGTTCATTAATTGCTTTTCCTGAGTATGGTTGGAATGGTCTGGAGCCTATTCTGGAATCAGAGGGCTGCCCCTGGATGGGATGCCAGGCTATCACAGAGGGAACACACACACACACACACACACACACACACACACACACACACAGTGGCAAATTTAGAGTAACCTGTTAACCTGAAACATGTCTTGGGACTGTAGCAAGAAACTCAGACATGGGGAGGACATACAAACTCCACACAGACCAAGCTGAATTCAAACTCTTGGCCAACCAGCTCAGGTGCTGTGAGGCCCAGAGTTTATGAAATAATGGGTTATTTTGACAGTAAGACCATTTATCAGGCTTGTCCAAATCAAATTTTTAAGCTCCCCTGGTCCCACATCTATCATCCTAACTCTAATGCTAAATTATTCCACATTCAGTTTAATTAACTAACACCACAAATTGGAATGTTAGGCCAATACTCATTTGTTTTTTCATTGTATTACATTATTGAAGTGATGTTTTATTGCACATAAATACTTAAAACTGTAGCATACTGGGGTCCCACGAAGAGGAGTTTCATAGCTTTGTACCCAGTGATAGAATCCGGACCATCGTGACCCTGCTCAAGATTAAGTGGTTAACTATAACGGATGGATAAATGTTAAAAAGGACTCCATTGGGTAATCAAATACAGGTTTTCAAAACAAGGTAACAGCAGCATAAAGGGAGGAGAAAAATAATTTGCGTACTGAAAACTTTGTTTCAACACTGACCTCAAAAACAGTAAAGCTATAACTGTAATCCTCGGGATACTGTCTGTACTGACTAACCCGTACAAATTATTTCATTCATGTGCATCTATTTAACGGATCTTCAAACTTTCCTTTCAAGGTAAGTGTTCCTTAACCACATTTTTGGGTTTTTTAAAAACTTGGCAACTAATCTAATCTTGCTGCTGACATATTGAGCTTGTGTGTGATTCATCCATCTGGTGAACAAATATGGAACATGACATTTGTTGTCACGTTAAGACTTTAAACACAGACAGCACTGGAAAAAGTGGAATATTTGTAGGCCATAAACCACTGCCATTCTTCAATGAGTTTGGTTCAAAACCTGACCCATGTGACCCACAGGAACATGAACTTATGAATAATATGGGGACTTTGGAAAAATCCAATGTTTGTATAGGAGAAATCTACTTTAAAAATGTGCCAAATGAATAGGTATACTTTTAAGTGCTATCAAAATTTCTTAAAAGGAAAATATAACTAATTTTACTTCAGTTTACAGGTAGGGATCATTGACTTTGAGAGGAAATATCTCGTATTGTTATTATCTCAGTGCCTGGCATCCTAAAAAAGTGAGCTGCCTAAACCATGTGACTTCATGCTGAGAGGAGTTCTGGATGTGGAGACGTTTGTTTGTTTGTTTTGAATCATGTGTCCTGACGGCACTTTTCACAAGTGCCATGTAGCACATTCCTGGGCACTGACCCCTTGGTGTGATGGTCTCAATGTGTAAAATGGATTTGGATCATGAAAAAAGTGGGACACGAGGTCATAAGGAGCAGCTGTGTGCCAGCAGAACATCTGTGGTTCTTGGTTGTGGTTGCTATTATTATGGTTTTAACTGATGGTCACTTTTGTCAAAACTGGCAAATGGAAAATATTTCACTTTTTTGTGTTTTTTTCTAACCAAGGTATTCTACACCTGTTTTCCAGTGAGCTGGAGTTGTATTCAGATGATAATCTCCTTCTTTGCTTCTTTTCCAAGTCTACATTTTACTGCTCTGCCTGTGATGTTTCACAAAGTACTGGTCTTCATTATATTCTTCATGCCTATTTGATGCATTTGACAAAATGTATTTCTATCAGTCTCAACAAGAGAACTTCAAAAATGTAAAAATTTTATTGTGTACATTGTAAGAGAGGACCATGGTATTTAGTGAAGTAATGTGTGTGTGGGTCTGGCCCTAACTCTGTGATGTACCTGTGTGGGGTTCAGCTTACCTGCATGAGGCCACCTCCATCAGCCTACACTGTGCTACAGTGACGTGGAAAGGGGGAGCAGTGATATACGACAGAACACTGTACATTAGGAATTCTGGGTCTGTTAAACTCTACTATGGACTTTCTTAGGTAAGTCAGCAATTACTAAGTCAACCACAATGGCATCATTCACTTAGTCTGTTTTATGCCCTATTACTAGTTAGAATTTGTCCTCAGACTTACATGTATGAATGGAATTTGCAAGTTCCTGCTATAGTACCTTTGAGCACAGTACTTATCCTGATTCCCCTGGTAAAAATAACCTAGCAGTATAAATGGGTAAATCACAGCAAGTAGCTTAATATTGTATGTTACGTTTGAAAAGATTGTCAGATAAATGAAAAAGTGCAGCATAAATGTCATGGAATGCTATCAGTATAGATCCATGTAGTTGAAACATTTACCCCAAAACACATCATTTAATACGTTTGCAACAAAATGTACTAATGAAAAGCATTTTTTGGTGCTGTAGCTGAAGATCCATAAATAGGTGAAAGGTTAGGTGCTCGTGGTGCTGCTGGACGAGCTCTATAGGAGCATCAGGATGGCTGCACTGTTAGGCTGTACTGATCAGTACATTTTAATGTAGCGTGGTGTCCATAGCTGTTTACCCAGCAGCTGTAGTAGCTGTAGAAGTAAAGCTATTTCAAAGCAGTATAGTTCAAGTCCAGGCGAGAACTACATACTTGTAACTCATTTAAATTCTTTTACTCATTCTGCCTGAATCAGTTTGGACTTTTAGTTCCATCCATCAATCCATCCATCCACCCATCATCTTTAACTGTTATCCTGGAATCATGGGGCACCAGGCTATGAGGGGTGGGCACACTCACACTCACACACTACAGGCAATTTATAGTGACCAAAAAGTCAGACAGATGTGTCTATAGACTGTGGGAGGAAACCCACACAGACACATGTAAAACTCCACCTGGACTGAGCTGGATTGATGGCCAAACAGTCCAGGGTCTGAGAAGCAGTATCTCTACTCAGTACACCGCCATGGCACCTTTGAGTTTTACATTTCATTCCTTATATGACTGGATATTTATCAGAGTCCATGCATTTAGCAGACAGGTCTCTATCTGGCCACCGATAAAATCTTCACATGTGATCGCAGAAATGCACAGCATCTTGGTTGGGACATCTTTTCTAAGTCTACTTAAATTTTAGTGCAAAAAAACAACTATGTACTTTCAAACGAAATGTACTATTATTAGAAATGTGCTAATTTTAGAAAAACTATTTGTTAACTAATTTTCTGTAGATACTGTGAGTGTAACAAAATACCACAGTTTTGTGAATTATGCAGTAAAATAAGCACTTTGAAGGTAAGTACGTGTTGACTACATGTGATGCTGTAAAATTCCGAGCTGAAACGCAGAGTGCTGAGTCACTGTGTGTGGAGCGTGAGCGACGTTGTGGCATGCGGAGGAAGCAGGACAGAGGGGAGCCCTGCCTCCGCTGGGGCCATCGGGGTGTCACACAGAAGGCCTGTCACTAACAGCTGTCACGGCTGTTGACTGATAGTGTTTGTATTCCAGCCGATGTGAAACATCCCATACGGTTGCTAATCCTATTTTCGTCTTTTTGTAATTTTAGAACAAAAACAACAGCCAAATAAATAGGTCTTGTTTAGAAAACAACTTAAACACGGCCAAAGCAATGGAAAGTTTGCAATTGCACAGCATGAAGAAATTCTCCACTCAGATGCGGATTGAAATCCGGTGAGGTGATTTTTTTTGTGCGAATTATTTGCATCACAAAGGAAGTTTGCACTGGTGTGATAATAATGTCCATTTTCACAGTCCAGCAACTGCAGTTCCAGTAAAACCCTGAAGAAAAGTACAGGATATATTAATAAAACAAAAGATTTAGATATTGTTATTTTTTAATGTTTTAAAGTGAATTTTCTGAAGGTCATGTTGTGCTCTATCAAGTGAAGAATAATTTTCTTCTTGGAAAAAAATTAAATAACTCCTAGATGGTGTTTCAGCATGAATGCAATAACTCTCGTTGTCCCGTACAGACTGACTGTGAGGTTCACCTCCTGGCAGACAGTTTGGAGAAAACTACTGAAGAGCTAACCCAATGTCCTCTACTTCTCCTCATTTAAATGTACAGTATGTAAACGCACAAATATGGATATACTATGTTTCTTAAAAATCTTTATTAAAACTTCTGCATAATGTGGAAAACATGCCCGTGGCAATATTTCCTGCTCAATTATTAAGAAAAAAATGACAACAAGCTAATAACATGTTAATCTTTCAATCGCAACTTAACTGACTGTGATTGCGATAAAAACCTAGTGACGCACCTTAGAAGGTGAGTTGTGTACTTGGAAAAGCCATTTTCCCCAAATATAAACATGAAACAATTTCTTGTGCCCTCACTTCCTTCTGAATAGCATTTTTCCTAGTTAGCAGTCACCCAGTGCTGCTATTTTTCAATTAAATTGTAAGCACAAGAGTTGTTACCAAAAAGTAAAAATAAGGGAGGAAAAAAAGGAAAAACATTTTTTTGCAAGATGATTTTCTGTTAAGCTGTTTTTTTTTCATTCAAGAGGAAGCTATATTTCCACTTTATATCCTCCTGGTACAGCCTGCACGTCCTCTAAAGGCTGAACCAGCTGAGAGAAACTCCTTCAGAGCTTCAATGCTGCACAGTGAGCTGCCATTCAAAATCCACCTTCTTCCTCTTGCAAATGGTTCCAACTCCAGATATTTCTTTATCTAGAATAAAGAAAAATATTTATGAATTAATAAATAATGATTTTCCTGAACATCTCCCCAAAAAAGTTGTGAGGAGGGGGTAAATATGCTGATTTTTTTATCGGGAAAATGCAGTGAATTGTCAACATTGGGAAATGAAAAGGGACCCACAGCCTGAAAATGACTTACGAATTATAGATCACTTACAAAAACAGTTAAAGAGGACAAAGAATCTGCAGCAGTTTCAGTGAAGAAGTGCATAATATAAATATTTTGAAAATAATAAACTATTATGACTATCATCTTCAGCTATTCATTTTTTTACTGAATTAGAAATGTAGGACCGTTTTAAATATAACTAATAATTTTTTAAAATAATGTGAGTTAAAAAAGCAGTGGAATATTACATATAAGTGATACAACAAGGATATTAAAATAAATAAAATAATGTAATTCTTATTATTGTTAATGGAAAGTCTCACTGAAGCAACTTTCTGCACAGTTGACTATTCATAGACCAAAGAATAAATAAAGCATGAGCCTCAGAATACAGTAAATACCATATTTATGTTTAACTACTGTATGCTAGTAAATGGTTGTATTTACATGAATAAAGTAACAGAATGGATAGTATAGTTCTATAAATGGATAAGTGTAAAATGCATATTAGTAAGGAAATTATAATCTGCATAACAGTGTTTTTGACTTGTTCAACAATGAAAATAAATACTAAAGTAATATTACATCCTTTTGCCATCTAAAGGTTATGTCTGCTTATATCAAAAGGTTATGCTGAAAAGTAAATTTTCCTGGTCAAAAGATTTCTATCTGGACAGCTATAACTTAACATGGGTAGAAATTGTAGTTTTATTGACACTCATCATTATGCTGAAGTTGTCTTTGGACATCCCAGCCCTGGGGTGGTGGCACATTCTCATGAAGAACAATATTTCAACTAATACACAACATCCAGGCAAAAGAGCAGGAACAAGTATGCGTTGCGATAAAACAGTTTACGAGCGCTTTTCCTCAGCTCAACACATGACTCAGAGTCACAGAGCACAAAGGAACAAAACCAGGACACTTTCAAATCATACAAACTGGCTGAAGCGGAGTCCTCAAAAATATTTTCACCTTTCGGTAAAGAAATTGTAATCCTTAAAAAAACGGATTTTTTGTACCAAAAAATGCAGTTAATATTGTTTTCAGTTAGAAACATTGTCAATTTTAAATCACACAAACCATCAACACATGCTTATTTTTTTCCGTTAAAATACCTAATGACTTAGTTTTCAATTTAAAAGGAATAAAAACGCCGTTCGTGGTAATATACCATAATGCTACCAATTGCATGATCGACTGTTAATAGCTGAAATAATGTGCTGGATTCACAGCTGCTCATTTAGTTTAGGGACCTTTTAAATGTTTTGGGGGTGTTTTTAGCATGTCCCCAGCACCCACAGAGCTGCTGAGTGAAAAGGGTGATGGGAACAGGCATTTTTAAATTCCAGCCTAATGGTGACAAAACATGTGGCAGGACTTTGGTGTTCGGTCATTTTCATTGCATTGGTTTCTATTCTGCACCATAACTGGTGTTTGTGAATTTAATTCATTTTCATACTGTGACTGTGTTTAACTCCACTTCCTTGCCTTGAATTTAGAATGACACCAACTTGAGACATCCATCTTCTCCGCATCATATCCTTATTTCCTTGCTGATTTAGCTAGAGGTGTGTGAAGGTATAAACTGGGGCTCCCCAATGGTTGACTATTACCTTTACCTTCCCTCCATCCATTACCTTAACACCACGGATACATTTACCTGCTCCATGTGTAACGATGAGCCACGTCAGCCTCGGAGTGCAACAAAGTTCACCCCATGAACTTACGTGATACCAGAGGCCCACATCGCAACATCTTCTGGGGGTTTCTAGGCATGTACTGATAATCCCACCCACCACAAGGAAACTGTATGTGGAAGCAGCTCCTGAGTTTCTTCCTTCTTTACACCAAACAGTTTGCTTCTCTTTCCTGTATAGACACATCTAACTCCCCATGTGTTAGTGTAGGAGATTTCTAATCCACCATGCCACATGAAGCAAACACCCGCAAACCACGGGTCTCTCTGGGATTAACACCTAAGTGCAATTATGTTTGCTTAAGGGATCTGTTGGACTGTGGTACCTGTAAACCCCACAGCACACAGCCAGATGGCCTTGCAGAAGACCACTGGGTCAGGTAGTCTAGACCATCTGGATCCCATACCTGGATCTGTTCAGCCAGGAAAGCTGATTGTCTGTGGAAGGTGTGCCCACATTTGCCTAATTCCTCACCCGTTGGCCCCTGTGTGGGGATAGCTGTCTTACGAAGCTCTGTCTCTCCACTATAGCAGCTGGGAGGAGATTATAGAGGAGAAGGAAAATAATTCTACTGCATTTCTGCAGGCCTTTCTGTGTCCCATTGTCACACGGAGGCCTTAGAGCTCTAGTTTAATAATGTTAAAAGTTGCTCTTTTTTTCAGCTGGCCTCCCCGGTGGTACAGCGCTGCAGCGAGTAGTGCTCGTCTCTGAGAGTGCATGAATGGTGTATTTATATGTAGGGTCAATCTCTGCTCAGTTTGTAAGGAGTTTGCATGTTTTCCCTGTGTTTGTTTTGGTTTCCTTTGGGTGCTCTGGTTTCTTACCATAGTCCAAAGAAAGGTGTTCCAGGTGAACCGGTGACTGAGTTGTCCAGTGTATGTTAAATTGCTCTAGTATAGAAGGGTGCATGACTGTAGGAAGTGTGTAGTGTGTTTAGCACTCAGTGTAGACGAAAGTGTCACCTAAATATAAAGCAGTGGTTTTTGTGTGTCCATTTGGAGAAAAGCATTTGCTAAATGAATAAACGTAAAAATTTTTGGGTGATTCAGCATCTGAAAAGTCTTCACGCATATCACCCATCGCAACAGCCAAAAAGGTCTGTGTACAGTATTAATTTTTTAAAAATGAATTATGTCAGTAATCATGTAGAAAACCGTGGTACTGAAAAAAGCATTATATATAGAAAAATACATTTGTCCAACACAAAAACTTGGTACTACCATTGTATCTGTATACATTTCACAGATTATAAATGTCAAAATCTGTAAACGAGCCACAAAGTCAAATGAATAAATCATGGAAATGTCATGTTAAAAACAAAAAGCCTTATTTCAACAGTCACGTGAAGTAAACATTGATGGCACGTGAAAGAAGTTCAAAAGAGATGTATTTTAGGCGACTAAGAATAGTTTACTGACGTGTGCAATAAGTGCCGCTGAAATGGCTTAAGTGCCCCTAATACACTACTCCGATTGTCCTTAAGACATCACAGGCTTATGTGACACAACTGTGGTTTGTTATGTGCCCTTCAGAATCCCAAATCTAAAGCAAGACTCCTTCTGAGCTGTCAGAGAGATGTGTAATGTGTTCCACTTTACTCATAGGTGTACAGAGCAAAGTTTCAGGTCAGAAAAGGCGAATAATCAGATAATACATTTAGATTCATCTACGGTTGAATGTCCTCTGTTTTCCATGGGGACAGGCATCAAAAAACGGACCTGGTCCATAAACTGCAACAGCTTTATAGTAGTGCATATAAAAAGGGGAAATCCACTTAAGATACACTGAAGGATGCTGGATACCAAAAAAGGGGAGGCATGTACATAGAGAAGGAAAAAGTCACACCAGTAGACAACAAAGTGAAATGTGACGATCTAAAGATGCTACTTTCTACCTGGTGCTTGTGAACCCCAGTTTGGGCCACAGCCCAAGCCAAGTAAACAGCACGGCAGCACAAAGCCGGCAGCTCCCATGGATAATACTGCCCAGATTCCATAAACAGCTTTAAGAGGAAGACGTGATCTGTCAAGTTAGAGTTCTGAGTATCGGAGAGATTAAACAGACACTCGGGTTTCTCTGTCTTTGGAGAAAAGAGCAAGAGATGGGTGAGATGAACATAATTTTGATTATAGTGTAATACACATATTAGCTTAAAATACTCGTTTAGTGCTTTTTTCTCCATTTGTTTAATATCTATCTACATGCATTATAAATTTAAATTCATCTTGTCATGTACCCAGGGGACTAAAGATCATAATACGTGCTCCATTAGAAGATGTACAATCCATCCTTGATTTAGCAGACCTTGATGTTGTACATTTTAGATTTCACAGGCCATCACAGAAATATTCCGGAAAAAAATCCTATCAATAATACCTGTCAAAAGAAAGACAAAAATCATACGCATTGAAAAAAACCTAGTTTTATGCCTAAGGGAAAATATAAACATTAGCTTTCTTGGAGAAAATAGCTTCATTAATACATAAAATGATGTTTGAAACAATTTTTATACTGTATCTCAAAAAAGGACCATCTAACCATCTTCACTGTTAGTCACATGAAGATGGCGCAGCGCCCCCTAGTCCCCCTGTAGCGGTGTTCTCCCCAGGTTGTGGCAGCTCCTTATTCGCTGCTTTTCGCATATAGTTCAGCGTATTGCATTTGTATGTTTCAGTTACAGTACTGATCATTTCCAGCAATTTGGCACATTACATGTTCGTTGGACAATACTTGAGGTAACAAAAGTGCAGACTGTAGTAGTAAAAAATATTTTGCTTAAATTACAGTTTCAACCTTCCCAACTTTTGCCATATCCAGACACCTCCATCCCCCATATGGTCTGGACAATTGAGGAAGGACTGCATGTTGTTTATCAGACACCCTGGCCGAGGCAATATTCAAAGGTAAAAGAAATAAAAACAACTTTTGCTTGACATATGAAATGAAATGTAATGAAATGCATCCGGGTGCAGCTGTCAGGGGCGGCTAGGTAGCTCAGTGGCTCAGCGAGTAGCTCTGCCATCTCACAGCACTTGAGCTGATCAGGTGTGAGTTTAAATCCAGCTCAGTCTGTGTGAGTTTGCATGTTCCCCCTGCGTGTGTGTGGGTTCCCTCCCACAGTCCAAAGACGTGTAATTCAGGTTAATTGGTCAATCGGCCATAGTAAGGAACTGTCTGGCCACCCTGGACTGACGTCTCATTTAGGGTGTAGTTTTAAAGACTGACACCTGGTGATTCCAGGATAGGCTCCAGACTGCCAGGACAAAGCGGTTAAAGATAATGGGAGGATGAAAGGATACACCTGTCAGTCTTGATACTTGGACCTGGCCAATCTTTGGCTTGACAACATCTCCTCTTTCAGGTTTCAGCGTCAACCAGGTACTGTCCGCCATCCTGCCCTGAGGAAAATAATGGTGACTCTAGTTTGAACTGTAACAGAGATGTATTTGCCATGTGATCAGTCCATTTCTGTTAGTTTTTCCTGCATATTTGAAGATATGGACTTTTTTCTGAATCTTGGAAAATAGATTGATGTTGACAAAGAAGGCTTGTCATAATTAAAGATTAAATACGGTCTTGAGCGGTATTAAAACCAGTTGGCCATGTTCTCCATCAGAGACTCCTCAAGGTGGGACAGAAAGTCTCACTCCATTAATCTCTGCAACTCAGGGTACAAGAGGTGCTCATGGGTGTGGCCCCAAGACTTCTGCTCTTGTGCTTTTCCTGTTGATACCTTTCTTCTTGTTCTTGTCTTCCATCTTCACTGTCTCTTGGGGACAAATCAGACAACTTTGGTCCCCTCTTCTAAGGCTCTCTGGATTCTGCTCCGGACACTTTGTTGAATCAAACCATTTAGATAAATCTGCTTTGCAGGGATCTTGTCTGCTGTTGCGGATGTTATTTTCCAGTATTAAAGACTCATACAACAGGATGCTGAACACATTAACTTTAAAAATTTTGAAATTTATATCTTGACTTGATCTTGGCTTTGCAAATGATATTCTTTTTAACTCTGGGAGACTGGCTGGATTTTTTTACAGTCTTGGATGACAAATATTTAGCCTATTTCCTACAAAAGCTGATTCAGGGATCTCTCGAGGATATTTGCAGAAGACTACAATGTCAGATTTCTAAAGCAACGAACAGTTCAGGAACATGTTTCAGGTGAACTGGTGAATCTATATTGCTCATAGTGTATATGTGTGAATGAATGAGCTAACTATGTTGCCCTACTACAGACTAGGATTCCACCCACCGGTGTATTCTGCTTCACACCCTGCGCTTCTGGAAAATTATCTGGACTTATTACTATGAATTTATGGTCATTTTTAATAGAGCATTTTAGGGAAATTATCTTGCTCAAAAATATTACGGTGGGAACAGGGATTCAGACTGAAGGTTGAATTGTGACCTGAGCCCTGTGGTGACTGTCTACACACAGGGAATGCGCCTAACCCTACCAAGTCCCTAGATAGCTCTCAAATAGTTGTGTTCACTGATAATAATACTGCATGGGTTAGTAAAAGGGAGGCTGTGCATTTTAAACGTTACTGTGTCTACAACAGATAATATATATTTGTGGCTGAGACACCACAGTTCCTCACAGTAAGAAGCTTTTAGATGAAGGACTACACTTCAGCAGTATGAAACACACAAAAAAATTAATATCGATGTATATTTTCCCATTTATAAAAAGCACAGCACATTTCAAAACAGTCTCAAAGGTCCGCAAGTTCACAGCATCCTGACAAATGAATCACTTGTGTTCAGGGGATGTAAGCAAGTTATGAATGATCAAAACTTAACTGTTGAATATGGAATTAATAAGCAGGTATTTTTATAAAGGCGCGGTGGTGAGTTGCAGTGTTGAATGATTAGTAATGTACTTTGGCTTGGTGATTCTGCAGTCATAGAATCGCCATAATTACACTTCATACTTCACACGTCAACAGGGAGCTGGAACTGGCCTCGATCCCTCTAAAATGACTCATCATGGTAAACAGATGATAATATGGTTCGGTGTCGACTGTGATGCACCAGCGCTGATGAGGGTTTAACTCGAATAAAATTATCTTTAAAATGTCACATATTTTGAAACTTCTGACGTACTGTTTTTTTTGGCCCTGGGGACATGAAGAGGATATTACGCTGTGAAATGTTTCCTAAGCACACTAGGCTCTGATTTTGACTAAATTCACTTTATTACTTAAAATGATCTTATAATTGTTTTGCTTCTCCAACAGTGAACTTAAATAAAGGCCTCAGAGGGGAACACTTTGACACAAACCTGCTTCCTGAACATGACTTTAAGAGATATAGTGCTTATAAGAGACAGTGCTGATGCAAGGAAAGGGTACAGTATGAAGAGCCAAAATCCACCCGTGACTGTTGCCTTTAAAATGAATTATCTTTAGGTAAGTGAGTGCAGCTGTTTCCTGTATATGGTATTTTTCCATATTTTATATTCATTTTTTTAAATAACTTGAACAGTGATCATGTTATATATTACACTGCCTTATATCTCACTCAGCAGGCACTTTAAAAGGTCAGTCCTCCATCAGTTCTCTTCACTCAGGTTAAACACACTGCTGAAACCTTTGGCATTTGTGATATTGCACAAAATTCCAACATTACCAGTAACATTGCAATAGATTGCATGACAATTTGCTGGAAAAACACATTACACTGAAATAACATTTCAATAGCGCGTATGACAATTAAATGGAAAAAACATTACATTGAAATAAGTTAATGATTTTAAACGTGTTCTCTTGAAAAAAATAAATTGCACATTTAAACAGAGCAGAATTCGTGTGCACAGACGTACGTAAATTTGTAGGCAAAAATCTCATGGGTTGAACATTATAGATTCTTATCAGATTAAACAACATAAAACAACCCTTTCTTTGAATTCAGATGAAATGGAGTCCAGGCTTGTACTGCTGGTGAACATGACACACAAGCAGAGCTTTTCCCAGGTCCCGATTTGACCATCCACACGCACGTCCCCCACGGAATGGTGACATGGAGCTTATCCAACCCCTTGCAGACACAAGCTCCATGTCCTAGGCACCCATCTGATTCACAGGGGTGAAACTGTGTCACAATCCACAACGACACGCACAACATGCCAGACATCTGACGAAACCACAGACGCTGAGCGGACATGAGTGTGCAGGTGTATTTACTGCCACAACACTGAAGAAAAGGCTCCACAAATGGCATCACCAAAGCGCTCATTTCTGACTCAAATACACATCCTTCTAAAAAGTTACCCTTTAGTTCTAAGTGATGGAGCTTTGCTGGTAAAGCTGTTGTGGGTCAATCTGTCTGTTAATTATATAAAAACCAGTTTTGCAAGACTGTTTCCAAATAGACTTCTATGAAAGTCTAAGTTGTGCAAAGAGCACTGAGCTAAGATGTTGTAAATTATAATCCACATGCTTTAAAATGCACCCTGCTGCAAATCTTTGTGAGCTCAAGACTAAAAGTCGGGATGATGCTCCAGACGTCCACAAACCATACAATGCACTTGTACCCATTGATGTTGCAGAATACAGCAACCTTTGATGCTACTCATGATAATGCCCACTGAAAACAATCTGTATATGAACCATAAAAACATTTTAAGTGCCAAAAAATTGAAAAGTACCCCTTTTTGGAAGCAAACATTTCTCCTTTTCTTTTTTATACTTAAAATAAGGAACTAAACCCTGAAAATACATGGATGTTACCAGTTGGGTGCACACTGTGCATTCTGAGCTTAACGTTCACATTAAATCATGTTTACCACTTTTCACCAGCAGAGATTTAATAGCAGAGAGAGGAAAAAATATATATACAGAATCACAGCTTTGCCACAGCACAAACACACAAGATTAAAATCAGTGTACACAGAGGAACGGTCTGCTCTTTTAGTGAACAAAAAGTTCTACTCAGTGAATAATATTAGACTGAGACAGATGACACTGAGTCTAATTGGAGTCTGAACACCCTGTCTGTCATCCTGCTCACACCCATTGCCCATTCTTACGTCTGCCTGTGACAGAGTATGTTGGCCAATGAAGGAACAAGCTGTAAAACCAGAGCGCTGACTGCAGTTACATGTCTAAAGGCCAGCTACACTAGACACACATTTTCTAGTACTGGTTCAAAGATAGATATTATGAACCCTGGAGAGAAGACAACCACCAGACGAAATCCAGACGAAATCGAGTCCAGGCTCATACTGCTGGTGAACATGACACACAAGCAGAGCTTTTCCCAGGTCCCGATTTGACCGTCCACACACACGTCCCCCATGGAATGGTGACATGGAGCTCATCCAACCCCTTGCAGACACAAGCTCCTTGTCTTAGGCATCCATCTGATTCACAGGGGTGAAACCGTGTCACAATCGACAACGACACACACAACATGCCAGACGTACCCACATGGTGGGTAACCATGGACATGGAAAGAGCAAAGTTTTTTAACAGGTCAACACAAAGGCGGACTGATGGTGTCGACCAACTTTATGAAAGATTGTTGGGACCACAGACTCCTGGATGGCAAAGTCACACAGAAATGAAGTGCTAATGGAGAATTTTTTTATGAAGAGTGCTGAGCTACAGTATTTACAGTGCTTACTGGTCCAAATAGACAGACACATAACACAAAATAAGCATGATATACAAGAGCTGCACAACTGTTAGCTACAACCTCTCACCTCTTATGCGCATATATATATATATAAAATACATCACCTACTATATATATATGAAATATACATAAACATTTTGCTCTATAATTACCAGCAGCACATATTAAACTCCCTACAGTGATGGTACACTCCTAATGGGATTTGGTTTGCCGATGAAGAGGCAGCATAACAGCTTTTTAAAATAACAGGAGTAATGTTTGCTAATATGGAAAAATTAAAGGTAAGAACTGCATATATACAGTAAATAGTTTGACACAGCAATTGAATAGCAGTGAGTTAGCTGTAGCATCACGGCCTCGCACTGTTTGGCATGTGTTCCTGTGCATGTACAGTATGCAAGTTACTATATTGGTGCAGCCTAATCTGTCACACTTTTGACTCGTCGAAGCCTTTTCTCAGAACAAAAGGACCACACTTTGAACACAGAAACAGACATCTTGTCTTGTGGTTTTCTTCATAGTCGGAGATGTCCCAGGAGTAACATTTTTATAACCCAGTTCCAGTTATACCAAGTGAAAGGACCCATTAGTCAAAAACTCAAAAGGGGAAAAACAAGCTTGTGGCAGCAGATCCAAGAAAAAAATTGCAGCCAACTAACTGTTCGTTCAAGTCTTTAAGGGCAAGACTCACCTCTGTTTTACTGAATTTATGTCTCCTTTGTGGATAGAAATTGTAAGCTATATGGGGAAGTGGTGTAGGCCAGATACATGTACCCCGCAATCTTCTTGCTGTGTCTCTGAGAACTACTCTGCAGTGAGATCTAAACCCTGCCTGAGAGCCATCTCAGCCCGTGGACTGTTTCAGTTAGAACAGATCCATCAATCTACATTAAAATGCTGCAGTTTATTATATCATATTATCATTGCCACAACTTTGTTCCTTTTTTCCCAGCTGGATGAAACCATTAGTTAACCCACTCCAAACATTCATCATTGGTTAAACTGTAATACTAACCCAGAAAACACTATCACAGCTTATAGGCCAATACCACCGGGCTGAGGAAGATCTTTTTCCTGCAGGCTGTCGATCAGCTGAATTCCAGAAAGCATAGGAACTGACCACTACCACCACCGCTGACCATTCCCCACGGTACTGCCAATACTGTTTGCACTGACCCTTTTATTCTTACCTCATTCATTATTTATGTATTTACTTATCTATATATGTTCTTGTTTATTTATTATTCATCTACTTCTATTTACTTATATATTCATCTAGTGATCTATTCAATTTGTCTGTGTTGTCTTCTGTTATCATGCTGTCTGTTCAGTGTACTGGGCATTATGGTCTGGAAGCAATCACATTTTATTCTCTTCTTAAAGTGAACCTTGGACCTAATCTGTTTTGTGAAATTTCCTCATTTGGTGAAAATTCATTGAGTGGGTTGAATTACCAATGTTTCTTTAGAAAAAGATTATGACTGACGCCAAGGGTGGTTTTTAAATACCAGCTGTGTATCTCTGATCCAAAACACCTGATAGAAGCACCTGATACAAACCAGTGTGCAGAATAAAATTCCTACTCTGAAAGTAAAATGACCATGCAATGGAAAAAAATGCTCATGTACTGTTGGGAGACAATGCTGATGAAAAGAAGTTTATATTCTTCATTTGACAGCATGTTGGTGTGACGCTGCCTGCAGCATAAAAAGGCTGAATTTAATTAATGTGTCACTGGAAACAGAAAACCCCAACCTGACAGCATTTGCTACCATGTTTGTACCAGACAACAGCAAAAGTTCTGTTCTAAATGAAAAATAACTAATACATTGTAAATATGTCAGTGTCCAAGTTTGGAATCATATTTAAAGGTGGGCTTTGAAGAAGCGAAGCTTCATTACTGTGTAACAAGTAGACCTCTAACTTTTACAAGAAGAAGGTGGAGGTTCAGTTGCACTTGATAATTATCTCATAGCACTTTGATTTAAGAACATGCCGTGGGGTGTAAAGAAGTACATTTGGCACTCTGGTAAAAAGGAATTAAACTGAAACTTAATTAAAACTAAAATTAAGGGGACAGAGTAAAAACTGGCTCTTTGTGATGGAAGGTTGAAACAGAGCTTCACTACGGCCACACTCCTTGGACCTGCTCGTTTCCACGTCAAATAAATGTTAGGAGAATATTAAGAATTCAGACACTAACCTGTGGTGACTTCAACTGACATAAATGCAGAAGGAGTCTTCTGTGACTGGATCTATATTGTAAAGCCCACCCATGAGCAGGAAATCACCTGTTGTCCATCTGACAGGTTAACAGAACAAAGTAATAAAAGGCTCACATGGCTTCCAAAGGGGTATAAATTGTGACCATAAATAATTTAAAACCAAGTCAACCTGTCGACATTATATATAGCAAAACTCAGGTCAGGAGCATAACACTGTTAAAACAAGGCCTGATGGGTCAGTGCCATTAAACCTGAACGCAGATATTAGCTGAACATTAAATGTCAAATGATTACATATTATTTTCGGATTTTTTTATCTTCTTCCCAGGGTTAGTGTTTTTCCTGGATTTTTATTCATCATATGAATTACAGAAATTCGTGTAATGTCCCCAAAATCCAATGAATATTTGGACAAGGGTGGAAAAGGCTAATCTTTGATGGTTCAGCATCCCTTCCAGTGAAAAGTCTCCTAGCCTAGTGTCCAGTGATTCTGGAATAGGCTCTGGAGCACCATGACCCGGATCAGGGCAAGTGGACTAACCCTAACCCAAAGAATAACGGATGGGCACACAAATAGATAAAGAGTATTATTACCTCATTGTTAATTTCACTGTAATATAGCAAGTGTCATGGGGACATGGCTAGCACCATCTTGATGATTTCAATCCCACCTCCTGCTACAGGAACCTTACTGAGGGACTTACCCTGAGTTACTGCAGTAAAAAATTACCCAAATGTATAAATGGGATTTTAAATGGATTAAAACTGTACCATACTTTGGAGAAAAGTGTCCACTAGATGAATAAATGTAAAATCTCGTCACATTTTACAAGTTTTGCTGCAAAACTTGTAAAATAAATACATGTAAATATACATGTAAAATGTATATTTAATGTCAGCCAATGAGTAATGATTACATGTCCAATGATTCTGTATTTGAAACCTAATTCAGTTTAGCTTTCTAGAGCTCACAGAACCAGCTGTGAAAGACCAGACAAACTGTCCATGGTAACATCTCTTTCCTTCAGTAGACTGCCAGTACTTCTAAAGACTCCTGGGGTGTACTTGTCCTGCAAGCTCAGTGCAGAACCATCCACGCAGGGTGAATCCCGTCAGATCACATCAACAGTGACTTGTGATACACCCTTTTAGCCCCGTAAGCACTTCTGGCTAGACACAGGTTGCTCTTGTCTAGTGTTTTGCAGAGAAGCTCAGTGAAAGGGCTCATGCAGCCACTCAGGGTTGTACAAGGACAGAGAGAGTCCGTTTTTTGTACAGACAAAGTTTCTCTTCACTATTAGACCTTTTAATGTACATTGTACAACAAACAGGAGCACCATATTGTAAATGAAAGATTACAGATGCTGCCAGAATTCATTTAAACAGCAGCAAATCATGGAACAACATAGTTCTAGTATTCAGTCTTTAGTTTTATATTGACATTTTAGACCTTAAAAAATTCAGGCATGTCTCCATCATATATTTATACAAGAGATGCAAACATAAATTAATGTCATTTTATATATAGCTTTTTGGTGCCAACAAACCAGTTTGGCAAATTTTATATGCACTATTTAGTGCCGGAACACCAACAGCTGCCCAAGTTTGTATGTTCTGGGAATAAACAAAGTCTCTAAAGCAAACCTGCGATATTACACTAACATAACATTTTCTTCATTTAGCAGATGCTTTTCTTCAAAGCAAGATGCCATGGTGGCTCAGCAAGAACCGCTGCTCCCTCGCAGCCCTGCAGCTTTTTGGGTATGAGTTTGAATTCACCTGACTGTGTTTGAGGTTTGCATTTTGTCTCCATGGGTTTCCTCCTGGTGCTCTGGTTTCCTCCCACAGTCCAAAGACACATGTCCACACGTTTTATTTTAACTGGTTACTCTAATTTGCTCAGAGTGTGTGCATGTATGTGCGACTGTGTGTTTATGATCTCCCTATGATGGACTGGCATCCTAAAAAGACTCAAAAAAATGGTAATGTTGACTGCCGGCAACTGAAAGTGCATGGTGTAAACAATAAATAAGAGATCTTAAATAATATCCCAGAAAAGTGCTGTCCTAGAATGTTTTATGACTACAGGATGAAGAATGAAACAAGTTATTTTTTTCAGAGAGTAGTTTGTAGCCCAGTGTACTCAAACTTTTGACTTGCACTGTAGCTCTGATAGTAGTGATGCGAGTAAAGCACCAATTTCAAACACCACGAGCAGCAGGAACTGTGTTATGAATTTACTAGGAAATAAAGACCCCAAACTCAGAAGTTCATGTTTGCACAGGGACACGGGCCAGCAAAACCCATTTTGCTCTGGCCCTATAGTTTAGAAAAATTAAAAAGTATACAGAAATGTTCACAATGTGTGCAGAAATTATAAAACTATTCATCAAACATTTATGCTTGTTGAGCAAACAAAATCAGTGCTTTCATTCTGATATGGCATTACTGTATAAATACTGCGCTTGGTTTATTCAAGTAAACATGTCAAATTAAGCCTGGAATTCCTTACTGAACAGTACAACCCTTGGAACCCCTTATGAAAAGGAAGCAAACACTTAAAATAATGTTGCACTCATAAACACATATGCATATAATATTCACTGGACAAAACTGTGTGCATGCTACAGAAACAAAGCGTCACAGGTTAAATTACTTTGCGGTATGCAATATCTGTGCAAATATTTGTGCAAAACTGATGCATTCTAATCTACCTTTTTATCTAGAAATGTAAATGTGAGAAACAGAATGTCCCTATTCTGTTTTCCTGCATAAACAACGACTTTTTTTCTCCTTTTGTAACATGCATACAACCATATTATTTCATACAACATATTATGAAAGTTTTAATTACACAACAGAAGTGAGAAGGAAAATTGCACTGCAACACAAAATACTGCCACAGGTTTACAGATTTACAGAATTATGCTATTTATTAGTCAATTACGAAGTGTAACAACTTGTTAGGTACTGTATTGAAGGGACTATGAACACTGGTTTGAACACTGGAGTGGGGAGGGGGTAGAGGAGTATCAAAGTATGGTGCAAGTATGGTAAGTCTAAGAAAGGTCACCGAATTTTTACCAAACCTTTGAAACATTTCTTGCATCTAGTTGAAACATTACATTTTACCCAACAATCCAATCAAACAGAAATTTCATAATAGACTTCATTCAGTGATTTTCTTTAATATACTGGCTTTCCTGGCATAAACAAACATATTTTCTGCTCAAAGATGTGCTTTTACAGTAAATAAATAAACAAAGTCTTAATTATTATTAATTAAAATGGGAAAAAATACATTCCTCAACCACAAAATACTAAATTATTCTCCAATTATACCATATTTGAATATAGATCTATGAATTATAATCAGGTTGTATATAGTATAGTTGTAGTGTTACATCCATCTATCCATTATTGTGGATATTGTTAACCACTTAATCCTGGTGAGGATCGTGGAGGTCCAGAGCCTGTCCTGGAATCATGGGGTGCTAGGCTATGAATTTCAAATACTGAAAGCTATAAAAGAGCAGTGGCATGCAGATCAAACAGACTGTTGCTGTGTTTCTCTGTGGGAACAGGCCTCCTGTGGTTGGTGGCAGGGTTCTATGCTTGTGTGATGTAGAGAGACAAAATACCTGCTTGCCACCTGCAAAGGACACCTGAATGGACCAACTGAACTAACCACAGCACCAGGTGGCTTAAAGTAAGATTGATGCCTTAGAACCCGGCTTGTTCTGTGTTGCTCTAGGAGAGCATTAATACAGTCAAGATAACATGGTTGGGCAGGTTTCCTAGTATATTAGGAGGAAAGCAGGCTGCACTGATCATTAAAATTACAGGAGTAATGACAAAAAAGAAAATGGAAGCACACCAGGGTGCTCCTGCTGTCATCGAGTTTACCTGAGAGCTGAAAAATCCAGTCTCAATTATTCATTTGATGGCAAAAACCTTGAAAAATCCTAATACAACACTGCTTTATTCCAGTGATGAAGATAAGGTGACATCCATCTGGTTTATTTAAAAGTATCAAAACAAGCAGACACTCCTCTTATTAATTGGAAAGAAATTACTTTTCCACATAAGAAAACTACCACTGGCTAAGTAATGTACCTCTGTATAATATTTTACACTCATCTTTTGAAAGCAACAATTAAATTAAAAATTATATATCATTGCCAAGGAGCCCATACAAGATTTCCTTCTGTGGCACAGTGGCCAGTACCTCAGTTCCAGATGACCAGAAAGATGCTCAAATCTCTGCTCCTTTAATGCCCTGTTACACAAGTCAAGGAAATTCAAGGGGCCCCTTATCAGACAGGCTCACTCACCCATCCTGAATATGAACAGAATGAAAGGTGAGGATAGGAATGAGGTGCTTCAGCACACAAGTGACTGACCACGTCACCCTTTGTGTCTTCAGTGCATCCCATATGAGCTCTTGAAGTCCCTGAGCTCTCATTCACAGCTAATGTGCCAGACAGAACAGATTATTTTCTTTTTAATGCTCCCTGCTTGTGGGTCTCCCTGTTCCTCCTCCTGGGTCTGTACATCTAAGGCAATTCACATCTCACTTCTCAGGTGGGCTTGAGTTTAAAACAAGGAGCAGATGACTGGAGTGAATGTTTAACAGTGCTAACCAGATGGTTCCGGCTCCTTTTCACTTCTGCCTCCTATCGAATGCTCTGCTCAGTTTTGTTAACTTCTTGTCCTCACCAGGGTCACAGAGGTCTAGAGCCCACCCTTAATCGTTGGGTATAGACTACAAGGGGCACATCCTGGATGGGATGCTATTCCTTCACTGCACAACAACACAGACTCATTCATTTAGACAGTCACACACTATAGGCTATTTAGTGTTCCCATGTGGCTGAAACACGTCTTTGGACTGTGGTAAGAAACTGAAGCACCCAGAGGAGAGCCACATAGACATGAGGAGAACATTCAAACTCCACCCAGACAGAGCTGGTTTTGAGCCAAGGTCCAAACAGCCCTGTACTGTGGTGACACCTTATTTTCTGTCAGTTGTATGTAGCACAGAATGTTTAGCAAAAATCTTTGCACAGAAACTCAACATAGATAAATATATTTAAGTATGAAATCTATTGCTAAAATGTAAACGCATCTACAGCTCAACACAATCAGCTCAAAGACGGCTCATGTACCACGATCACTGTGCATTCACTGAAAATAAAAAACTTTTTATAGGCTAAACTGAGGGAGACATTTCAAAGATCAAAGAAAGAAACAGTTTCATATGAGTTAGGACATACAGTTGTGGTCAATGTTACTGGCACGCTTGCATTTTAGATATAGTGTGTACAATATCTCCTGAAAAAAGTGGACAGTGAAACAGATTTGATCTGTATTCGCCCATTTGTTTGACACTCAACAGCACAGTTTAAAACAACAACTAAAAACGGACGTGTGTCTGTGGCGGATGTCTGATCACGCCCCGGAATCTGAGAAAGAATCAGACGACAACAGTCATGTTGTCATTCTTTTGCAGTTTACTGGAACTGGAAACAACAGAAAACATGTCTTTCACACCCCAGCCATAGTTTCACAATGGCTTTCCTGGGTGTATACAAAGAACTAGACATTCAATTCGTGTTGCTTTATAACTTCCAGGTATTTGTATCTTTCACATTAAAAACTTAACACAATATTACTTATAAAAGTTACCAAAAAAACCCTGCTAGGATTTTGCCACTCCCGTACTCCCTCCATTACATGTGGAAATAGTACAAAAGCTGAAAAATTGCCATGGCACAATTATGGAGCACCTCTTTGAACACTTCTAGTTTCAGAAACTAGATTCTCATCGCTGTGAAATTAGAATCACTTTTAAGCACTAAATGATGCCTTTAATGCTTAAAAAAATGTCACTTTGATTCCCTCTTCTTTTTTGACAATAGTGAAAACAAGATAGCTGTCCAAGACATTTGGAAAAATTATAATTGATCATTGTAAAAATTCAGAAGGGTATAAGGTCATCTCCAGAGACCTTGGCATTCCTGTTTCCATGGTTCACAATGTTGTGGAGCTGTCAAGAACCTCCCAGGACATGGAGGGAAGAGGAAACTTGATCAAAGAAGTTTTCGAAGGTTCGTGTGAACTGTTGGGAGAAAAATATCCAAAGAGCTTAAAGCTGACCTGGAGTGAACTGGAGTGGTGGTTTTAACCCATACCATACGCTGTACACTAAACTGAGAAGGGCTTTATGGGTGAAGGCCAAAGAGGACCCCACTGTCGAAAGACAAATGTAAAAGAGCAAAACTGATTTTTGAACAAACCTACCTAGAGAAATCAAGATCTTTGTGGAGACAATTTTCTGTGGATTGATGAAAAAATGTTTTTATAGGTGACAAAATGAAGCTTATAAGAACACCTCACCTACAGTTAAATATGGTAGAGGATCTGTAAGGTTGCTTTGCTAGCTCTGGTACTAGTGGCCTTAAATGTATCAAAAGATTCATGAAATCAGCAGATTACCAAGGCATTTTAGAGTAAAATGTTCTATCTAGTGTCAGAAAACTAGGTGTGGGCCAAAAATCATGGGTCTTCTAGCAGGACGGACATACATCCGTCCACTCACTTCATGCACTGAGACCTGGGTACTAATATAAAGTACCTCAAGGTTCATGGAGCGTGGCTACCCAACAAATAGGGCCTTCCTGTCTGTGGGTCAATAGGGAGATCTCGACACGGTTGAAAGCTGCCCCTCCATCCGTGTCACCTCTAAGCCGCGTTATAGGATTCACAATTAGTGCAGATCAGAGCGATTTATCGTTTGGCAAGATGCCTGATGTGTCACACTGAACCTGCTTTGCAGTGATGCTCATCGACAGCGTGGCAACTCAACAGCCACTGTGGAGGGGCTGCTCTGGAATGATGACTTCACACAAACAATTGCTTATTCAGGCAGGATAGAAATCAATCAGTTCAGATGTTTCCATACTTGTAAATAAACTATTTCTCTGACTACACAAAAACTGACTGAGCAATACAACGCACAAAGTCAGTAACACTGTATGTGTTTAACTGCTTGGACACAATGACATCATCTTCGTTTCAGATGATACTCTCTTGCCCAAAATATATTTTCTTTGCAAGTTTGGACCAGAATATGTTCTCCAGAGCCATTTGTTACAAGGTGCCTGTGTGAAACCCTTTGAGGAGGGTTGATAAACAGTGGCCAACAAGGTGGCTTTACTGAGGAAAATACAACCCGGCCACAGCGCAATGTTTCCTTGAAAAACGGGACATGTTCTCCTCAGCAGGCACATTGCCAGTACCTCAGGGTGGTTCTGGAATAAAGGAATTTACCAAGCAAGTAAACCTATGAAAGGAGCCCCACCTGGGGATTTCTATAAATCAAGCGTAAAACTGAGGCCAAGAAAACAAACAGGCAGCAGGGCTGTTGACACACTGTTATGCTGCACATTATGATTTTGCTAAGGTTGCTTCAAAGGGGTAATAACAGCATTTATTATTTTTATCTCTACAAGTTGCTGTAAACTTTATGAAATAGGTACGCATTTTCATTTTACCCCTTTATAAAGTAAAAATCTTCATATCGGTTGCCTGTAATATGCCTACGCAGAAGACAGCTGAATAAAAAATAGAGATACTAGCGGACACTGTAAATAGTCAGTTTGAATGTGAAAGGTTATCGGTTTTATAGTTTATAAAAAACTGTGTCAGCATGTAGGAGCAAGTGGATCATTAATGCCTGATAGTTCTGTTAATGCAGAACACTTAACTGAGAGAAAGTTAGTGGGATTAAGACACAAACCTGCAGCCTGAAGGCTGGCTGTTCTGATCCGAGGATTAGCTCTGTTATTGTGCAGTTACCACTTAGACTAAAACCTGCTTCAGTAAAAATATCCAGCTGAATAAACTGTTGGATAATAAGTGTACATTACTGACAGTCAATCAGCTGGAACATCAACGTAGGTGGTTTATTTTGTAGTAATTTTGCATTCAGATTCCATGCATGCTATATTTATCATAATTAAATTTATCTTTAATGTTTATATAAAGATAAACTTAGTGCCACTGAGAAAAAGTCAACTGTTGGTGACCTATCGAGCAGTTTTCAAGATAGGGGACAGCGGTTGACCATTATCTTGTTCTGCTCACATTGTTGAGCTGTGGGAAGAACCCTGTGTGAACATGACAGGTACAATATGAAATGTTTGAAAAATGTCAGAGTAAAGCTAATTCCGAGACAGATTAGTCAATGAAACGCTAGGTATTGAGCAATCGTATCAAGTAGAGCTGAGTGTATATGTGAAACTGTGTCCCTCAGCCCTGTGGCTGCAAGCAAGTGGTTGCAATGGTCTCATTCTTCTTATTTTCATACATTTTCTGTTGAACAACGTATTTCTCAAAGGACGGCTGTCCGGGACACGATGACAGCTGCTCCAAAGCATCAGCAGTGGAGAGGGACTTACTGCTCTTTCACAATCCCAGTAAAAGTACTGTATTCCAACTTTCATCAGAAGAAGGCATTGCCCCACACTTCTGGAACCACAAGTCAAAGCTTGGTGTTTCTTTATCATAGCAGCCTCAAAGAGGCACCTAATGCACATTAGAAATACTGTTAACAGTTTATTCTCTATTAAGTTACCATGTCGGTCATTTATTTTGCTTTTTTCTTTACAGGCTACAGGAAAGCAGGTAGCACTGCTGCCTTTGGGCATGAATGTTGTAGGTTCAAATCCCATGCCATAATGTAGAACCCTGGAGGAAGCTGCTTGCCCTGAACTGCTCTAGTAAAATTAACCAGCTGTATGAGTAAATAATTTTAAATTGCTCTGGAAAAAAAGAATCAACTAAATGAATGTGACTTGTGTGTCTTGGGAAAATGCATATGAAAAAATAGGTTTATTTATTAAATGTGACTCTGCTACAAAAACAGAGATAATAGAGAACACATTAAAAACAAGTTTAATAGATCTGCAGTTTTTCTCCTAAGTCAGCTCTTACACTCTGGAGGAAACAGTGCAAAAACAAATATAACATAAACAGTAATATTGATTTAAACTTCACCCAAGCTGTAGTTAGCAAAAGGCTTACACATAAGCGCCCAGATGTTAAGCGTGTGGTGAACTTCAGGGTGTGTGGTTCTGAGGAGCAGTGCTGCTGGGGTACAGGACACTCAACTCAGGCTTGCTGATATATATGCCACCCCCATGACTCAGTTGGTATGTCCACCCTGCTCAGATGGGCACCTCCTTGTTTGTCTCCAAACTGCCCATTTAGAAAGTGTCCACTCCATGTTTCAGTTTACAGGCTTTGCACTGCGTCCCTGCAAAAAAAAAACAGTTTCACATCTAAAAAATAAAATATTACTAAAAGGGAAATCATACTAAAAGCAGATAATCCCTTGAACAGGCAGGCTTGTTACATGCTCAAAATCCTAAACAAAGGATGCGCTTTGGTGAGATTCTTTGGTGAGATTCAAGTAATACTAGTCCACTCTGGTATCTTAATAGTTTGCAGAGACAAACTTTTCTTAATTACAAATAATAAATGTAATATTGCAAAAAACAATTTGTAAGGCAGTGAGCCTCAACTGCTTCCCAGCAACAATTCTGTTTGAAAGCAAATGAATATAACCTTATTTTAAAGCAAAGTAATTAGAATTTCTGAAATATTTGTGGTTGCAGCTGCGTAGAATGTTCATGTAAAGAATTAAAACAGAACTGAGGGGGTGCATGATGGATGTGATTTTGAGGGGACTGTATTGCAGCAGGCGGCTAGAATGGATTTATGTGACCCGTTCAAGGCGTTTGTTATGAGGTCACTCCTCAAAGGAGAGATCACATCAGTTATGAAGTTGCTTGTTCTGCACTTGATTCAGCTTTTGCTGTGTATGTATGTATGTATGCTGCAGCCTCAGTAAATTCCTGTAGCCTGACATCTGAGATGGTTTCAGAGGAATATATAGAAGGCAAAGTATGATGATAACTAACCCTGATAAAGGTTACTAATAACAGCCAACTTCAGAAAACAGAACTCAGACACAAGCCTCATATTCAACAGATACTGTTTAAGCAGCGAGACAGCAGAGAGGGGAAAGATGGTGAATGCTGCCCCTGGGAGGACACATTATGGAATTTTTTTTCAGGTATCTGGAACACCAACATTGTAGTATTGTAGTAAATGGTGGTTTCTGACAGAAAGAGAGGACTTCTCCATTACTGATCTCATGGACAACCTGTTCAACCTGGACCTAACTGAAATGTATGTAACACAACAGGACATAGACACAACTCACAACCCTTACTGGTGTGTGAAATTCTTACTTGCCAAGTAAACAAACATCTTTCAAAGCTAAATGTGATAAATGCCAATAAAATACATATAAATGCTGCAGCAAATCTAAATGAAAACAAACAAATCAAGACTAAATAGCTTTTTTAAAACTCAATCTGCTCAGCTTCATGGGTTTAAGAGCTCAATCTTAAAGCTAAATTACAGGGTCACTTAGGCTATAGATGCCTGATAGTTCAGGCTGTGCTTCTTCCAACAGCATCACTGCTTTTCTGAGCCACACCACATGTATCCATCTTTCATTGCTACAGGAAAGGTCTGTGACCAACAACCATCACACTCTACCAGGTAGTGTCAAAGTGCCACTGTGAATGTTGCTCTTCTTTCTTGTAAAAATAGCAGCCTGCATTACGGGAGTTACTGAGGGTGGCACCTCACTGCTGTCTTCTGGTTGATGGTCCCCCTATCTCTCCATGTGTCACACATTCCTCCAGCTTCCAGCTATCCAAACATGCACCGAGCTACGGCCATAACTATTAAAACAGGCCTGACCGTGAGACTGAACTCTGCAAGACTCTGCTTAGTAACAGCACGACAGAATCACACAACTCAACACGCACATCTGCATCCAAAAACGGGGGATGTTTTCTATTCATAATACAATCAAGGCTATTGTCAGTGTCCTGTGGAAAAAAGAGCAATGCCAGCAAAAGAAAAAATAACAGGCCTGATCTGAGGAATGCGTCCATAGTGCAGTAGGACAGTGGTGTAAATCACAGAAACAAACAAGAAACCAAGCGATTATTTGAGCACACTTTCAGAGTGAGAGGGACAAGGGTGGATGTGGGTATTTGGGGAAAAAAAGGCATTTTTAAATGAGTACTAAAATACCTTGGCAAAACAGAGCAAGCTATTGCTTTCGATTACAACATGAAAAAGTCCCAGGAGGTAGACTGTGTTTGAACGCTTTGCTGCCTGTGTGGCACAACTTCACCACAGCGCAACACCACACAAGTTTTGACTTTATTTCACAGAAAACAGATGTGCCGCATGTCACTGCGAGTGCTGCTTTCTTCTTTGTGGGCAAACGTACCAGGACCTTCTGTAAACTGGACCAATAAGTCCTTCTTTAGGATGTTTTGCATTCAGTTACCACCATACTTCAACCCACCTCCAGCCAAACGACACCCATTTGTTCGCCATCAAGTTCAGGAACAGTGGCCACAGTTTCCAGGTGAAAGGGGCTCATTTCCTTGGAGGCCTGTTTTGTAAACACCATTTTCACAACACGTTTCGACGCTGCAATTCTGTGCAGCATTAAACTGTACGAAAAGGCCAGTTCAAAAACGCGCACGATGCAGATTAATAGGTGGAGAAACATCCAGGTCCTTTGCGCCATCCACACTTCTTGGTGCCCGAACAGAAGTGCTCTGTTGAGGTGTTTCTTCAACAACACAGCGACTGGCCTTACTCTCCTTGGGCTTCCTTGGGCCCCAAGAGCAGAACACAGAGGTTAACAAGGAGTTCTGTCCCCTTGGTCCCCAGAAAACAGGTCGGACAGAGAAGCCCAGTGAGAGCATTACTGCTCCTAAGAGCCAAATTAAGGGAGGGAAAACACAAATTTACCATTATTGCATAATGCACAAATGCCACACCATGGCAATAAAGACCACCTTACTAGCAAGTCTGTTTCCTGTAAACAGATGGGCTCCTGAATGGACAGCAATGAGGCTAATGGGTTAGCTGTGGCGGCCGTAGTACAACATACACCATGGCACGATTATCAACAACGTTCTGGCAACTTCCATTTCACCCCTCCGCTATATCCATATTCACAAGACAACAAGGATGCAGTCTGTTTGCAGTGCACAGTTTTGAATAGCAGCTAACATAACACTCCAAAGAGAGCCGGTGCCATCTGATTTTGTATGGAGCCATATTTTACCAAATTAGCATATGACTCTAGAGAATCAGTCACATGCATCTGAAATGATTTTTTTTTCCATCTCATGCCATAACTACACAGCACCTCGATCAGTGCTACCTCCTCCCATACAGCTGTTTTACGATAATGCTCTTATTTTATCCCTTTGAGTAAGTTTCCATAACAATTGACCATATTATTAATAATATTAAAAAATTCTATTCTTTTTTGGAACTGTGTCTAAATAGACTATTTTCTGTGTCTGTTTGCTATTGTTAAAGGCACAAACAATCTAAGTTTTATTATGTTGCACACGTACAGTTTTCACCTCCATTTATGCAATATACTAATATATTAGTATAAATATATTAATATATTATATATAATAATGCCCTTATGCAATATGACGACCTTATAGCTCCGTTTCCAGTTCTCCATTTCTCAAGAACATATCTAATGCTTTAACTTTAGATTCTATCACTGAAACAAAACAGAAACAATAATCATGAATAACTACAGTACAGACTGCAGTACAGGAAAAAATATTTATCTATAACCTCAAAAATGATCATAAAAGTCTTAAATGAAATAACAAAACATAATTAGAATTGACTTTACCACTTAATTATTACTGTGAGTCAAGAGGCCATTCCAACAAGTATGCTTTTAAACATTCTCTACTATTCCCCACACTGTACATAACATCTGTCATATTAAAATGGAGACATTCCTCACAAGTGTCCCCTGTGTATACAGTCATCTGGCTATGAAACCAGTGTTTCACAGAAATGTAACCGTATGATCCTTTGTTGCAGAAAGTAACTGCAAAATGTATTTGCAAGGCTGTGATGAAGTTGGTTTATGTGGAACCCAATTCCAGTTTGGCTCTAATTTGAGACATGTGGATTTGTTATATTTGTTATGAAAGCCATTTTGTGGCAAGTGTCATTTAAACATTTGACCAACACTGTGCAGCCTGCACATGCTTATTTGCCCGCTTTCACAATTAGCCACTAATATTTTCTGTTGTTATTGTTATTTAACTTTAGTTTTTTAAGTTAGTATTTTATTTACTTATTTTTATTTCTTTAAATTTTACGGTTTGTTCCACTGTATCCTATTAAAAATTCACTGGTGAAAGTTTAGTAGTTTAACCACCACCCCCGGGAAAAAGAGAGAGTAATTTTGATAAGAAGATTTTTTAGCTATTTTTCTATCCTACAAAATTACAAATACAGATCTTGTGCAACCTTGTTGGACAAATATAACAGTGAAACTGTCAGCAGTCTGTGCACTCAGGCAGCCAGAACCCCCAGTTGCAGCTGTCTTCACTGCAGCATCCATCCACAAACCCATGTGTTCATCCTGAGCTCCTCACTTTCATTTACATTAAAAGGTCTTTATGGTACAAAGTTGGGGTTTCAGAGAGCACTTTCCTACCCGTTTATAGCATGCTTCAGGATGCATAAATTTTTGAAGATTTGTGAACCTCAGGCCTTGGAATAGGTTATGCACGCTATCATTTCAATAATGCAGTGACAAATTATTTTTGAAGCAAACAAGCCAGCTGGAGAAATAAAAGTTCTCAGACATCTGAACTGGCATTAAAGGCAAAGCAAATGCTGAGTGAAATTGAACAATGGCTGTCAACCTGTCTGGGGTGTATGACCACGTAGTGTTGCCACTGCTTTTCAAATAAAAACCCAGCCTTGCACTAGAGCTTCACATCTGCAGGATCACTGGGAAGCCAGGGAGGTATGTGCACGAAAGGAGAGGGACACCAAAGCGATGTGATCACTCAGACACACTGCACCCCCAGTTTGGCACAGAGCACCCCACAAGCCAAAGAGCCTGTAGCCATGGTTGTTGCCACAGAGACGATGTTGCGTGTTTTTGAAGTGTTTGCAAACAACTGAGAAAGATGATATCCGGAAAGAAGGCAGAGAAACACCGACAGCTGGACAGCCGTGAAGTTGGCACTGGACTTCCAGCAGCTATTAATGAAGATAATTGAAAAACTTCAGTGGTGGGCAGCTTCAGATGGCCAGAGCAGGCGGGGATTCACGTGACTGAGGCAGCCCATCGAGGATACAGTTTGGGGGGGTTTTCATGTGCAGCATCTCAATGGTCAACTCAAAATGTGTTGTTACCCAATAATGTTACGAGGAAAAGAAACAATGGAAAATGGAAAGAAAGAAACAAACATACCAATTATGGTTGCTTGAAATGTACATTTCCCAAATTGATTTTGAAGCTGTATTTAGGGATGTCAAGGACATTGTTCTTAAAGTCATTGCTAAAACGTTTTGCCACACCACTGGCTGTAAGTACACACATTTCCTTATTTAATGTACCCTGCATAATTTACAAACACTGTCTTCAGCTTACAATTCAGCTACTAAACCCATAACTGTCCCTTTTACAGCCAGGAGTGACATCTGAAACATGAGTAAGTGTTGAGAGAGAGATATGAAGTTTTTCCCTCATAAACAGGACCACTCAGCAAACCTGCGAATATCACTGATGGAGAGGGCTGTAGCAGTCATGAAACACGCTGTGCTCGTGTCACAGGGTGTGATTTGTTGTTTGAGAGTGACAAGGAGGTTGGAAGCGCCAGCTGACGTCAGCCACGGTTTCTACTGCAGCTCACTGACGCAGGAGCACCCAGTCACTGGGCTGTGGTACAGGAATGCAATTGGCTGCTGGAATCCTCAGAAGGCCTGGCTGGGCAACTTAGCCAGGAGAACAGCTGAGCACAAATCACTGTGTGTTTAACATAGTGAACAAGTTCAGGGACTGATTAAAACAAAAGAAAAAGCAGTTATATACAGAAGGGGTGCTCCAAACTCAGACTGGTTTTCAGGGGTTAGAGGTATTAGTCTGGTTGTGTTTGGATGGATGTTTAATGCACTGTCCATTGGGACTTGGAGTCTGCTTGAGGGCTCACACCTGCCTTCAAGCAAGGTTGATGAGCCCTACTAAGGTGGAGGTGGGGTGAGATGAGTTTATGAAAACAACACCCAAGGGGTGGAAGCAGACAAGTGCTTATATGTGTATGCATGATTGACAGCTGGGTACAGCCAGTGGGTTCCCTCCCAAA
The DNA here is from genome assembly GCA_900497675.1 of Arapaima gigas. NCBI lineage: Eukaryota > Metazoa > Chordata > Actinopteri > Osteoglossiformes > Osteoglossidae > Arapaima > Arapaima gigas. The sequence continues at coordinate 1,156,539 of UFQX01000329.1, read as the reverse complement.
ATTATGTCTTATCAATTTCACAAAGTAATTTGCTGTAAAGAATTGGTAGATTTGTGCCATATTTGAACCTGTTAACTTAGCAAATACTGTGCTGTCTAAAACTGAATTTCTCACACATATATACACACACATAGGCTCTCTCTCTCTCTCTCTCTCTATATATATATATATATACACACACACACACACACACACATATATATGCGTATTACAGAGACCTGTATTACCTTCAAGAGTTCAGAGCTCCAATAGTAACATAACTAGTTCCAAGATGTTGATGTATATTCTGACTGTGTTAAACCACCAACCATTTCATGTCTTCTAATTGGAAAAAAGTTGTAAAAATCATTTTAAAAGCTACAGCAACGCCCTCCTTTCCCAGGATCAACACACAAATTAAATCACTCTTGTGAACCATTTCACATGTTTGCTGTGTCTGAAATGGTATTTCCCAGCTGTGTGATGCTGCTTAATCTTAGCCATCAGAACAGAGCAGTGAAGAGGACCCCCGGCAACCTCGTCTCTCACCAGTTCCACATCAGTGACAGTTACGTTAGCTTTAAACCTCTAATATAAGCATGTGGTCAACCGTTTCCCAGATGACAGAGGCCTGACTCCACGCGATTAACAGATTATGGAATAAAAATGATATCAAGTCCAAGGAATTCACAGTAATTTTGTCTAATAATTTTTTTTAAATACAGGGACAAAAGTAAATTCCCTGGCTTAATATAGATAACAGACATCTTAATCTTAAAATCAATATCTTGTCATACTGTTCTTTTCCTAAAAAGATGCAGCATTAAAACTGGTATACAATTTTTTAAGAAATGTCCTTAAATGCCTTTTGGTCCTTTGCTCATGGCCCCTGCTGAACCAGCTACTATTAAAGTGAGACAATAGTCCTGGAGGCTAAATGTGAATAAAAAAGGTGCCAGACTTTGAACAAATCCTAGATGGCTCACTGGTGGTACTGAACACTTCTGTTCATGACCTTTGTATGACCGATTAACATTTCAGCTTCCAAATACTGAGGGCACTCATGCTGTAGTCTGAGAACAGAAAAAAGGCATGACTTCTATGCAAGAGGTCTTGTATCAACACACTGTGCAGCATTTGCTCACCTTGCTTCCTTTTCCTGCCCACCTGTCTTCCTCCACGTGGCTTTAAACATTTACTGAACCACGTGGAGATCTTGCAGCCCATATCAGCACTTCATACATTAAACTCCTATAACCACTACATCCGAACAACACAATAGTTCCTTCTTGTCAGACCCATAACATGACTTTCATATTCACACTTTGTACATACATATTCAAATCACACTGTAATACTGTCAATCTGCAGTTTTTAGTGTCTTCTGAAAAATGTGACACTTTGTGACTGCTTTTTTGTGTCAATGTGCTAAATCAATATTAACTGGTCTGCAGACACTTAAGGGAATTTACATTGAAAACTGATCCTAGAGACTAGAAAAAAATGCTCACTAAAATTTGTACAACACTCAAAAAATGTCATTCAGAGTTCATAGTATCTGTTGTTGTTCTCAGCTTTTCTCAGATGGTCTCCATAGAGCTTTCACCACAGACACTGATAAAGTGACCTATGATCATTGCTTTCTTTGAAAGTTGAGGCCCTTCAACACTTAATCCGTTCTCGGAAATGACTAACACTTCTTTAGTTTCCTTGTGTAGGAAACAGACACCACTGAAACCCAGCGTGGCCATACTCTCCTCATCCTGCAATCAGACTGACTATTAGAGATGCTGGTCAGGGTGATGGAGAGCAGATGGAGAGCAGGAGCCCCCAGCTATCAAAGACTCACAAGAAGAACAGTACAAAAAAACAATAACCTTTCTTAATTTCACGCAAACGCCTCTGAGTAAGCCAATGTGTGAACCTATGTGAAGCTACGTGACCTTTAGCAAGATTTTTACCAGTGGAAAGGATCTGAACTGAAAGGGGGTCTTGGCTTTCTTTTTTTTTGGTATGGAAGGTTACCTCACGTATGCCACGTGCCACTGGCTTGTCCTGCTGGTTGGGCAGTATCAGGAAGGGCAGCGTGCAGAGTTGTGGGTGCTGCAAGGCAGAGTGGAGCTCTGTCTGTGCCACCTCCAGGTCTCTGTCTGAAGAGGCACTGTCCAGGATGAAGATCACCACCTGGGAGCCCTGGTAGAACCGCTTCCAGTACTTTCTGATATTGTTGCCCCCTTGAACACAGATTGATGCTGTGTGTTACTGCCCAAATTTTTATATTTGTCTAATAACTAGTAGCATTAAATCAAGCTAACTCTCTCTAGGGAATGATTCAAAAACTCAAATTAATAGTTGATCTACAAAACAGAACACGAGGCCACATTAAGTATTTCTGGTAATATTGCTTTTCCAAACAGTGTAATTCATTATTCTGTACTGTAAAGGAAGCTTCACAGCGATGCCTCCCAAACGTTCACTTTGCGTGCCAGTTTTCGCCCCTGCCTCTGGAAATGAGTGTCCACACTCACTGAATTCAAGACCAAGTTTTTCTTCAAAGTAAACATGAACCCTGTGAGCTATTAAACCAGCTTGCACAGCTCTGTTCATGTGCGGATTCCGATGGGAACTCTACAGCAAAGTTCAAATGCCTCCAATTTATAGTGAACATATGGTTCCTTTTCTGTGTGGTAACTCGGGTACATGGATCCCGTCACAAAGGTTCAGGGCACCACAACTCGATTTGTTGGCGTAAGTAATTTGAGGAAGAAGCCTACGTGCTCACAAAATGAGTCATTCTGCCGAGGCTGTCAGGGCCGCTCAGTCCTGAAGGGTCACACAGGAACATAAGCACAGTCTGGAAGTGTCTCATCAAAAGCATCAGGCCAATGTGGCCTACAATCCACTTCCTCCTCAGCCTTACAGACAACTGCGGCTATGCTAGACGTGACCATTTTTCACTTATAAAACATGCACTTGTTTCTGTGAAGTGTGAACTCCACAAAGTCAGATTTTCAGGTGTCAGAAAAGCCTCCATAGCTGTCAGCACTATTTCTTCAATATTATTGACCTGAAACTATTGTTTCTGAACTAACTGCTCAGAAAGGAAGAAGTGCTCAGTGCCGCCACCTATTGCCTACTTGTGGACTTCAGTAAAGTTCCGCATTTTAAAAAAAGTTCTTGAGGCTGGATTTTGAAGCATCACTTCCTAACATATTTTCTTATCAAGTAATGGAAAAAGACAGAAGTAATTTCAGTAACTGAGACCACTTGAATAAACATTTTATCAAGGACTGTAAACTCCTGCTTAGCTAAATGTTGTATATGTGCCATTTTTAACAACTCAGTACTCACAATTCAGCAACTGCAGAAACTATGCCTATTAACTGCAGCTTAAAATAAACAGTATCTGCATCCTAATTGTTTTCACCAAAGCATATTTAATTTCATGTAGAAAATGGCTTAGTCATGCTTAGTCATTACATATACAGTACTTTCACAAAGTATTCACTCCCCCAAATGATTACTTCTTCTTCGTTGCAAAGTCATATTTCTCCCCCACACCTTTAGAAAATGTTCTCTATAAAGTTAAAATCAAATAAAGTATTTGGACACCTTCAGAATTATATTAAAAATAAAAACATTATTTTACAAAATTGGGTGAGGTATTAAGCTATCTTGAGAGATAAAAATAAATATATTAACAAGGTATACCTGCATTCATTTCAAAACAGTTGCTTCATTTCGCAATAAATATCACTGTCTCTAACATCTTACAACTAAAACAGCAGATCAGATCAGTCATGAAGTCCAAAGAGCTGCTTGTGGAACTTCAAGATGAAATTGTTAAAAGTGAAAAAGTTATACACAGATTGGCAAAGCTAGGAGCACCATGAAGTTCACTGTAACGAAATGGTAAAAACATGGACACTACAACTCAGACTCTACCAACATCTGGTGATCCTACCAAACTGGTCAACTGGACAAGAAGGGCAGTGGTCAAAGAATTGGTGAAGAGACCAGGTGCAGGGATCTTTGGTTGAAATGGGAGAACTTATATTCAACAATCTCTTCAGCAGTTCACAGGTTCTGTCTTGAAGGAAGATGCTTTTGAGAAGGGTGAGCACTAATTCATGTCTGGAGTTTGCTAGAACTCATGTGAAAAAACATAAAAAATACATAAAACATAAAACCTTTTGTCCTGTTTCTGAAAACAAAGCACTATATTTGCTGCAAACCAAATACAGCCCAGCACTCAGGTATCACTATCCCTACTATCAAGTATGTTGGCACCAGCATTATCCTCTAGGGTTGTTTCCAGCAGGAGGAATTGGAGGGCTTGTTCCCATCAAGAGGAACATGAATGGAATCAAATATTGGGAAATCCTTGAGTAGAACCTATTTCAAGCAGCCAGAGATCTGATTTTAGGATAAAGATTCATTTTCTAGGAGAACAATGACCTAAAGCATATGGCAAAAACTACCAAGGAATGGCTTGAAAAAAGGTTAGTCCTCAGGACTACACACAGCCACAGCACAGAGTTGAATGCAGTTAAAAATCTGTGGTGTGACCTGAGAATTGATGTCCATTAATACTGGTGGAGTTAGAACAATGTAAATGTGCAAAACTCATACAGACATACTCGAGAAATCTCATGGCTGTAACTGCTGCTGAAGGACTGTGTACAAAGTATTGACCTGGAGTGGGGGTGAATAATTTTATAAACGAGAAATCTGTTTATCATTCCAGAGAATCAAATGCTTTTGAATTAAAAACATTTTTTGATACACAAGTTTGTGAATTGTGTTAGTGGAGGAGGAACAAATAATTTTAATTATTTTAATTTGGAAGTGTAACAGGAACAAAATGTGGAAAGAAAACAAAGGGGGAGAAAACTTTCTGAAGGGATTGATCGAAAGACCATATCCAAACCTCATTTGTTTTGCAAAAGGGGGGATCGCAGTACTGCTGGGCTGTGTGCTTTTATTTATGTTATACTTTACTCTGGTGATGTTCTCAGTGGGTGACCTACCAGCTGCTGGTTATACCACTTTCAAACTGCCTATGGGACACAGATTACCCATGGAGAAGCCCTCTCAGGTCTAATTCATAACAGCCCTGCATTCTCCACTATCATTTGAAGGTAACTGTCTAGTCATTTGAAATAAATCTATTTAAATTAAGGCTCTTGCATACCTGCTTTTATCCTCTAGTGCCTTTTTAGACTTTGATGAGAAACAGATAGCCTGGGATTTGATCAGTTATGTGACAATATGGGCATTGCGTGGACAATCCCTTTTCGACCACCCGAGCAATGGCATGACATCACAAATGTGTGCACCAGGCCTGTTCCGCATGTGGGCCAACATGGTAGAGAGAAACGCCTAAAGTGAGCCTGGGCAAGGAGGTGTGCAGCATCATCTGCTGGGCACCTCCTTGTATCAACAATGTTTCAGTCTGTGTTCAAACTGTTAACTGTTCAGTTCTCAGCTCAAATACAGACTGAAACTATTTAAGTGTTGCGTTTACATTGAACTGCTTCTTCCTGTTGTCAACATCTTTTAATATTGTCTTTTTACCAAATTACAAAAATTGCACAGAACACAATGCTAAGAACCTGAAAGAGCTGGACAACCATGATGACTTTGTAACATTTTAAAATGCTGCTAATCAATGGGATGCAGAAAATTATAACAGTCTGTTTGTAATAATACTTTTTTAAATGGAAAATAATTGGAAGACGTAGGTTCCGTTCGCAGATGAGCCATACATAAAATCACCACATTAGACAGCAGCATTTTTTTTCAGTTTCTGGTCACAATCACAATGGCCTGTGGTGTGAGTTATTAAAACAAGCGTGTGTTCTGTTTCAGCACATCTGTAGCCAGTCTGCTGAGGCTAAAAGCCCCCACTAACTGCTAAACACGCAACGTACTTAAGGAAAAAAGTAGATGCTAGCTTCAGTGAAGGGGACTGAGAGCAGTCATATTCTTGTCTATATGCTCTGTAAACAGGACTCGATTTTGGCCCAATGTACAAGGACATATGCAGTGCTGCTACTCGCCGGCCACTTTATTAGGTACTCATAGCTATTCATACATACAGCTCACCCTGGGGTGGTGACAGCACAAGGTTCTGACTCAGCATATAAAGCACACAGGCAAGGTCTAGAAGCCCAGTTACTGTTTGAATGGACATAAGAATGGACTACACGTGTGGTTTAAGTGACTTTGAATAAGGCTTGGTCATTGGTGCCAGTTGCACTGGTTCAAGCATTTCAGAAACAACCTTGTGGGATTTTTGCATACCAAAGCTCCACAAACACCATAGTGCCTGCACTTTTCTAAAACAGCCTGTATTGTCCCACCTCACAAGCCAATAGAGTATCTTTGAGATGAAGTAGAATGTGATATTAATATTATACATGTCCTTTCAAAAAATCTGAAAAATAGCAAAGCTGACAAGTCACCATAGACCAAGAACCTTGTGTAAACAAGTCTGGCACCTTGTTGTGGAATTCGTGCTGCTCTGGAATAAAAAGAAAATCTGACTTAACAGATGTACCTAATGAAGTTTAACACTTCATTCATGTAGGTAGTCATACCACTGTTTTTCTGCAATGTAAAAAGAAATGTCATACTTCACATTCCCCAAAACATCAGTGTCATATTCTTTCTTGCCACAAAAGTTAAATCGAGTTTAAGCATTTAATCCCTTCCAAGAGGTGTTCTGCAAACTGTAAAAATATGTGTTCTACAAACTATAGATATATTTTTTTGTATTGGTTATTCATTATTTATTGTTTATTTTAACTTGGCTGTAGGGGTGGGTTACAGAGAAAAGATACAGATGTATACAATTCTACTTTTGTTTTGTGAATTACAGTTTGAGCTCATCTGTATGATGTTATTGATGAGACACACAGACATTGGGGCCCTCAGTGGGCCACAGCTCTACCTCCAACACGCTGCCTTTTTCGAGAGAAGGCCTGCCGTGCCACACAAAAATTTCCATTGTTGATGCATTTATCATGCCCTGGCATCAACAATGTCTTCTTAAACCAAACACATGTAGTGAAATCCATGATTTTTCATGCTCCTGACTGGCACTGACACACATTTACAACTTAGGACACGCGTGAGTAAACTATACACACTTCTACCCATATCTCCAAAACTGCCCTTTATAAGTGTTAAAACTATTCCATATATTGTAAACTGTAAAGGAGAATTTTATTTTACTTCCGTACAATCTGAATTTTGCGGCCATGGTTTTGACAACCATGAACTGAACGTATCGCTGCTTACAAATCTGTGTAGAGCTTTGCCAAACATAGGAGTGTCTTTGCTGAAAGCCAGTTTGAATCTCACACAATGATGATCATGAATATGTCTCCATTCAGCTTGCATCTTCATCTGAAAACTTTATCCTGTAATGGTAAAATGTAATGTTAAAGCTGTATAACGCTTACTGAATATTGTGCTTTAGGACTTTGCTAAAAGGTGTACGTTAACTAAGAGATCTAATAAAGCAAAATTACTTTTTAAAATTATGACGTCATGTGCAGTGCATAAAACTTCAGCAATAATTATGTAAAAATAAAAATCTATTATGAACTGATCCAATAGTGAAAGATGAGGAAAGGCCTGCCATACTAGTATGCGTTCCAAAACAACGCTGCATTGAGAACTCCAAATGAAAACAGTCTGTTCCCCAGCTCTGCACCTAATAACTGTTTGCCTGTGACTTAGGTTTTCTGTTTTTCATAAGAAAACAGATTTCACCGCACAGTCATTATCAGTAAAGCAAACCACAGTACCACTACGTTTCACTGTAATATAAACCATGCTGCAACAAGAATTGCTACAATGTTGTGGTTCTTTTTTATAGAATGTGAGTGTAGAATAAATGGTTTCAGATACCCCTCCAGTGGTGGTCATCTGAAGGCTGGTCCATTTTTGAAAGTGAAGGACCTATGGCAGGAGAATACTACATGAAATGTGCACCTGCTGAAACATGATAAGCAACATCAAAACATCAACATCAAATCATCAGATTTTCTTACCATTTAATTCCATGTTAAATCCTGTGTTTTGTCTGACTGTATGAACACTATTCAGGGGAAGAAGCCTGTGTGCCTAGTAACTGTTAAAACACTGAAAAAACCTGAGTAAACATTTCTCATTTTTACAGTATGAATGAAAATAAAACAATGCTGTGAAATGGAGTGTAAATAGTGTAGGGGGCAGGAGATGGCATATTTTACAGGTTCACAGGTCATGGGTCCAAATCCCACCTCACGCTGTAGTGCGGAAGTTTCTTCAATTTCTAAATAATTGCAGGTAAGGTAACACTGTAAGCTCCTCTGTGGAAAAACAACAGCTAAATGAAACAATGCAACACATGTATTACTGTCTCTGCATGAAAATGTGCTTGCAGTCCTGACGAGAATGAAGAAAAGCAGGATTTTACATATTGTAAATGACCACACTACTAGTGCTACAAACCACCCGAAGCCATAAATCTGAGTATCAGTTACTTTTACCATATGTATGGAAATCTAAGCCTTGTTGCTTTCTTGTCTGTGGTTTTGTTCATTGCATTCATGGGAAATGTAGAACTACAAAAAATGCAGCTTCTCTTCTCCATGAGTGAAAATAGCTGCAAGCAACCGTAAATAAATGCTGTCAGTGGGCAGGCAGTAAATCTCCTAGGCAGCACCTTTGACCCTAGGTGTCCCTCCCAGCCTCACTGTGTCCGCCATAATTTCAAGCTTTGGCTAAATTTGGTAACCCTCCTTAGAGACGTCCCGTGCTTTCATTCTCTATGCGCATCTTGAGCTATTTGTCAAGCTACTCAGCACACCTGCCACATGGCCTGCAGAAAACAGCACTCCCTATTTGGTACTGAGCGACTTCCGCAAACTAGACACTGCCCAACGCCATTAATCTCAATTCACTTCACAGACGGCACACGAGGCCTGAGATTTCAACAATGCTGTTATTACCGCATCATTTATCTAATTATCATATATGTAAATTTAGCTAATGCAGCATTATAGTTTACATTTACATTTATCCATGTAGCCAACATTTTTTTCCAAAGAGTGTTATGATGATTTACTTATTTATTGACCATCTAAAGTTATGCCTTCTCAATGCTTCTCAACTAAGAGAAAACACAATTTAGTTATGGCTATCTTTATTTACGTCTGTCTTTCTGGCATTTATTTGAACGGAGCAACTTCTTCAATGTTTCAGAGCTTTCTGTTAAACTGTGACATATTTTTACACTTCCCAAATATTTGCTGGTGCGCTTGCATTAAAATAAATCTAAGCCAAGCTAAAGTATTCTTATTTTCATAAAATACCTTCATAAAGGTAATACTGTACATTTAAGGGCAGCACACCGGCACAGTGGGTGTCACTATTGTCTTACAGTATCTGGGTTATGAGTTTGGTCTCAAATTTGAATGTGTCTCAGTCTGTGTGGAGTTTGCATGTTGTCCTGATATTCTATTTTAATAAATACTGAGTAGCATTTATTTCAGGGCATAAATTATGTTTATAGCATCATTAATTAAGAATAAACACTTTTCCACCATCTGCACACTTAGCTTTTAGTCTTTAATACGTGTCATACTGATAATTTTGCTGCTGATAGATGTAAATATTTATTATTTATCAGATTTTTCAAACGACACTGTTACCTCCAAGCTCCTTTACATTCAAGATGGCATTCTTTAATGGTACTGCTTTGATGCTAAAGCTGGAAAAAAGAAAGGCAGAAATATTAAAAAGTCACACATATACCGTACAAGCAGGCAGGTTATAAAACATCCATTTATGACCAACACGGATGTGTTACCAGTGGCTTTATGGTAGCGTTATATAAACAATTAATTATAACTGGATAACATAAAATGGGTAACTGGCGTAACTGAGGTAACTGAGTAAGTCAACTATATATGCACAGATCATTATGTAGGAGAAAGCAAATTATAGTTCTGCTTAATCCTCTTCTCAGATGTTGGCACAAATTGTATGTATTTCTGCCTCAGTAACTTAAACTCTGAGTAATAAATTTATAAAAGTGTTCAATGAAGTGCATATGAAGCGTGAATGCCTGTTTAAGAATCTCCATATAATACAGGCTTAAAGCATCAGATTCTCATTAATTCTACGTTATAGACACGATTAAACAGGCCACCAGCGAACAATAAAATGTAAGACATGCAATTGATTGTTTTTGTCAGACAGTCTGGCTGTGAGGATTGAGCAATGCTGGCAGAAAGGTGACATGAAGCACGCTGGGCTGGAAACCCTTTTGTGACAGAGGAAGCAAATGGGTCAACAGGGGGTCCTTACCCATGGTGGGCGCAATGTTATTACAGTCCTCTTGGCACAGGCAGGAGAGCAGACTGGTCTTCCCAGCACCCGTCAGTCCTATACAGACCACATTATATTCAGGTCTCAGTGAGGAAGACCCTTTGCAGCAGAGTGCTCAGAAACACTGGTGAGAAAAAATAAACAAGGGTATTTTCAAAAAAAAAGGGAACGCGATATAATTGTCATACATCATTTATCTAACAAGAGAGTAGCACTGCTGCCTCATAGCACCTGGGCTGTTTGGGTGTGAGGTTCAAATCTGTCTCAGTTTGTGTGGGGGTTTAATGCTCTCCATGGGTCTGCGTGAGTGCTCTGGTTTCCCTCCATACCCCAAAGACTTTTGTTTCAATTATTTAATTCGTTAATTATTCATTGTAAATTTGCTGAAATCATGTGCGTGTGTGTTTGATTGTGTGCATGTGTGGCCAGCCTATAATGGACTGGGGTCTGTCCAGCGGGTAGTTTTATAGTTTAGTGCCCCATGGTTCCAGGATAGGCTCCGTAGTGCTGTGACACAGACCAGCATAAAGCAGTTAATGATAATGGATTGATGGATGAATTATGCATAGCTTTGTTCAAGGTCACTTAAAGGTTACTTTTCAGATGTAGTGGTAACATCCCGACAATCAAGTAAAACACAGCTCATGGCAGTAACTTGTGGTTTTCACAGTAAGGGAGCATATAGAAGTGGTACGCCATTGCTAAGGAGTATGCATACTCTTCATCATCATGAATCAAATTCATGTCCGACTGAACGGCTTAGGAGCTATGAGGCTCCAGCATTAACTACTGTGCTTCTGTATACTAACCTATAGGCAGCTATTTACCCACGATGTCCCACAATCCACAATATTCCTCTCTATTTACATGTGCCAGTAACTATTAAATGCAATGGAGTCTAAATGTATTAAATAAACATTGAATGCGAATAAACATGAAGATCCAACAATTCTCTCCAAAATGTATTTTAGACAATAAAATATATTTCTAAGTGAACACAGCTTAAAAAGTCATGGACCTTTCACGCTATTTTCCATTGTGGTTGTGTTTACCTCACTGGATCACCCTCTTACAGGAGGTAAAACACTGACCTATCACTTTGTAAATCATGGTCTTTGACTGGGGACCTGTGGTGAAGCGTTAAGGTGCAAAAGTAGGGTGAACCATGAATAAGAGGTTTAGGACTCATATGAAGAGTCTAGCAGCCAGGACAAAAAAGGCAACTTTTACTAGCAGGATGGTGCACTTCAGGTCAACCTCCTTTGTCACTTTAGTTGAACAGAAGGCCTTGTAGTATAATTTTTTAAGGATACTTTGGATGTGTCAACAGCAAACTTTGGTAAAGTGATAATAATTTTCTGAGGTCATTAATTCTTTTGTTACATCCTTTAGGAAGGTCATTGGCTTATTAGAAAGTCGCTAGTAATGCCTACTGATAGTGTAGGCCACTTCAGGATTGAGGACAGCTCTATTTACTGGACCCAGATTGTTGTATTTTGTTAGGTTAAACTGCCACGAGGAGCACTGTTAAAGCCTGTCTGGACCTAGGTCATGCTGCTCTGAAAAGTAGGCAATGTGTTGACTGTCTGTGATAAGATGAAAATCAGACAAAGGCTTCTCCTTTACAAGACACATGCCTTCACTGTTTGAAGAAAACAAGTGCTGACGCTTCCCTTAATTCAGTGTTGGCACCCATATGATTTGGTATTAGCAAATTATTAAGTACTAAATTTTAAATTTGAGTAGTAAATAAAAGATACTAGGAGATGCTGCTGATATTCACAATATACAAATTTTTAATAAAAGGGACACGTTTCAATTGGTAGGAAAGCAGAGCGCAAGCCAAGTTACAGCATTACTTAGTGCACCCTGGGTAATAAAATGTAGTTATGAGGGCTATTATGAATAATGGCCATGTACTACAGCAGTCTTTTGCTGGGAGCAGCTCAGCCAGAGAATCTGGGTGGCCAGAAGCAGAAAAGAAAACTGGGAGTAAGAAGTGCCAGTGCAAAAAAAGTTCCTGTTCTTCAGAGAGAAGTGCTGCTAATACATAGTGCTGTGTAGCAGTTTGCTACAAGCACTGTATACTCCTTCACTGTATACAGGACCTGTGAGTGAAGTGAGCAGGGAGAAGAACTCCAGGCAACAGATTAGTGATGGGTTCTATCACTGGCTAATCCTTAGATGGAAGAAAAGTCAAAATTATAGGTATATTTAAACAGCATCAAAATCTAACAGAGCACTGCAGTCTTCTATGCTTAGTGTATTCTATTTTGTTTGGGTATAGTTGTGTTACCGTGTGTTATGTTCTGTACTGTACTGTATGTGTGTCCTGTTGTTGTGTGAGAATCTCCCTGCAGGGATAAATGAAGTACCTATTCTATCCTGTCCATCGTACCATACTGTATGCTACCCTCCCATCCCCTATCCGAACCCCTACCCTAGTGGCCCACTTATACCCTTCACAGACACACAGATGTGTATCTGCATCTGTTTCCATCCTATCCTGCTTAATGAGGTCTCTGTGTTGCTAAAAAAGGCATCCCCCAAACTTGGGCGCATAATGCATTCCTGGAAATCGGCTATTAAGTTGAAATCTGGTAAGTTGGGGACAAAATTACCTTTACTGCATGAACTTGAAAAATTCCCTCTCGATAAACATATAATCTCTCTGTGTACTCTCTCTGCCTATACATATTGCTGTGACCTAATGGTATTCACGATTCGAAATAAAATATAAATCAAAATCCCTCGTGCTTGGCTCTTGTTACTCGCAAATGCAAAAAGTTAGCTTCCTATTTGGGCACAACTTGAAAACTCACAGTTACAAATTACAAATTACAGTTACAAATTCATAACTTGAGGGCTACCTATAATTTAACCAATCCTTTGATCCTAAGACTCACAAGAATGGCACTAAGAGTCTCTCAGGGACATCGTGGCCGACAAGCCGTCAAGCCTGCAAAGTGTCCTAGTCTGAAGCATGAGGACATCTGCCGCTGCTGCAGGGAGCAGAAGGATGGTGATGCAAAGGGCCCCACAGGCGGAGGCGCCGTTGCTGCCATGCAGGACCAGCCGTTCCTGCGTTTACAGTGCAATGAGGGGAATGCAAATTTCACAACAGTTGCCGAAGAAGCGCTCAACCTCCGACCCCATGGCCCCAGACACAGCGGGGCCCCCCTGAGACCAGACAGGCCCCCCAGTCTGCTGACAAGGTGATTGACGAGGATGCTTGGTCAAAAGGATCCAAAGGGTAAAATAAATAATGCCAAAAGGTGAAACCCCCCCCATCGTAATGCTTTCGAGAATATCACAGTCACCTTGCAGTGTCTATTTGATGATGGGGGTCACCAGGCCCAGTCTGAAAAGCACATCCTCCAAGGCTTTCCTGCCTAAATGTAACCATGTTTTCATGGCCCTTGTGCTCATTCATAAAATCTACAGTCTAATATATTGTCCACCTGACATGTCTGCAGTCTTTGAAACATTAAGTGGTCTTTTCGTTCATTGTACCAGGAACTGTCTGTTTTTCTCAGTTTTAAAAAATAGCTCAATACATCAAACAGCTGTAATTAGGCCTCTTGGAGCAGTGCCGGCACCAGCTCCAAAACAATGATTTAATGGCCTTATTACACCACAGAACACAGAAATTTGTAACATAAAAAAAATGGAATTCTTACGAAATCGGATGACCTTATTGTGAAAATGACTGAGCCATTTTTTATCTTGACCTAAAGTTGTGTTTTATGCAAATGTAGCGAAGTTGAAGTGGCTGTTGGTCATGATCTTATAGGTCTGGGAAAGATTGAAACATCTAAAGCTAAGGGGGCAACGTGTTTGTTAAGATATATTTTTTAGACTGTCATGTGGATATCTTTGTACCCAACTTGGGTGCTGTGAGTGAGGAACATGAAGGAAGACCATTGGGATATTTCTGCCATATGAAGGAGAGATCTACAAGGAGATGATCACAAAACTGCTGGCAGACTGTTGTGGGATCTCAGGAGAGAAGCTCCCGGAATCCAGTTACATGTATAAGGCTTCTAGAAAGGCTTTTTAAACATGTCGGTCATAGTGAGCATTTTTTTGCTTGTAATATAGTTTTTACGAATGGAATTATTAATATTATACATCTTCTCCATGTTTGAATGTATAAAAGGACATGTTTGTATCACGGGGCAGTGGTAGACAACACACAAAAATGTATTAAATATGATGTTTTTAGCAATTTTTTAAATAAAAAGTTGTTTTTTTTCCAGAACAAATGGTAGGTATTTTCATTCCAGAAACAACATAGTAGTTCATTCATCATTTTGGATTTCATTTTTGGACTCAGGGCATGGGACTTTGACCAGAAAAATAAAGAAAAAAATCACATATTTACATTTTGATAAAAGATAAGATAAAAAGTTTTAATTTGTTGATCAGTGTCACCAGCTGCACCCATCATGCCTCACAGCTGCTCCAAATACACACTGCAAAAGCCACAACATAAAACACAACCATGATTGTAACCAGTACAGAGCAACACAGCGACAATGACAGGTGAGTGATGCATCAGTTCATTTGGAATCCCAACAGAGAAACTGTGGACCCCTTTGCCTGCTGCCAAGGTATAATAATCTAAATGTCTTGGCATAAAAAACATCCCAGACAGCCCCAGTTCATTCAGAAATTAGTCTGAGGAAGGAGAGAGCATGAGGAAAGTGCTGCTGAGGAGCTGCACCTCCTTGTCAGACACTTGTCCCCTAACCTGTCTGTCAGTAAGAAGCTGTACCCTGAAAATTTGCAGGTATTTTTAGAGGCCACACATGAGGAGGAACCCCCAGGGAGAGATGGTTCACATTTCATCATTGCCCTGGGCACTAGAGCAGGACATGTGTGGCACATAGGTTTTGGAAAGACATTGTATATTATATAAGCAGATTTAAATAAATGCCATATGTTTACAGCTAAGACATTATATTTTATATGTAATATATAATAAACGAAGAATTCTATACCATATTTTACTTTACATCAGTCTCTGAATCAGTAAAACCCTCTTCAGCAGTTTCATCTCTGAGTTCTGCAACACTTACTTGGTAATAATTTTGATTCATTGATGAAAAATTGCATTAGTTTGTTATATATTAAATGGCTTTTTATTAGACCAGCAGGATTTAATACTCTTCTATCTTCTACTGCAACACAGATGTGAATAAATAAAATGGATTGAGGACTAAAATAAACAAACCCAGCCATGACCCTTTTGCAATTTCCACATAACAGAAAACACGTGTATTTCAAAATCCCAGATATTAATAACCACTCTATTACCCCCCTAGTCCGGCATACAGCTGAGGGGGTAATACACAAATAGATGATACTGAACAGAATTATTAGATGACATGTAACAGGGATTTATTTACAAGGTAATTCAGGTTGTATCTTTTGTCTTTTGGGGTTCACAGAGGAGGCCTGGAATGGGATAATGATCAGAGATGACAGCAGACCTGGAGTTCCCACCACGCCCAGGCAGACAACCACCCACACTCGCCTATGGATCTCTGTCATGACTTTTGACCCCACCGCGCACTAAATGAGTCTCCAGTCGGAGAAGCGGTGCCGAATGAGATGTATGTAACATGCACCGGTGACAGTCATAACACAGACAGCACTTCCCCGCAGTCCTGGTGGAGGGCGCACACAAGGGCCAGCGAGACTCATTTATCTTCTCCCTTCATTAGCCACTCTTGGAGGCTTTCAAACCAGAGGCGGTGCTTTGGAGTTTTTGGCAGGAAGGGGCGCTGGGGTATTCGGGGGGTTGCGGTGTGTGAGGTGGGGATAGTAAAGGACATTTTGACATAACGTGGATGATGTTCATTTGAAAGAGAAACAGAAAAATCAGCAACACACATACTGTTCTGCTCCAGGCCACAATGTGCTACTCTAGGCCTG
This sequence comes from Arapaima gigas, assembly GCA_900497675.1. Lineage (NCBI taxonomy): Eukaryota > Metazoa > Chordata > Actinopteri > Osteoglossiformes > Osteoglossidae > Arapaima > Arapaima gigas. The sequence continues at coordinate 1,140,234 of UFQX01000329.1, read as the reverse complement.
CAAACACTGCAGTTTTAATTCAGTTAGCTCTACATCTTATAGCACTGTTTCACAATAGTGCTCTTTCTTTTTTTTAATTAAATTTGTTAATCAGGGTGGCACAGCACTATTGTCACATAAACGGGACTGTTGACGTAGGGTCCAAATCCAACTCGGCCCGTGTGGAGTTTGCATGTTCTTGTTTTTCTGTTGATTTCCTCCTACAGTCCAAAGACATGCGTTTCAGATTATCTGTTGCTAACCCATGTGTTTCTGAACCTTCTGCTCAAGGTTTAAGGCTGTGTAAAGCATCCTAGCATTCTCTGTTATATTGCACAGCCAACCCTCTCACCGTGTATTTAATTGCTTTAATTCTTTGTTGTTGTGTAAAAAAGAAAAAACTGCCTAATGGAAGTTTACAATCAGTTCCTGCTGTTCAAACATTGGCACTGAGTGTGAAAAACTTGGAGAGGCGTTATTAACAGAACAACATTTCACGGGGGCAGCACACAACGTCCCCGTCTTACAACAGCCAATCCCGGTGGTGAAACAGCTGATTTATGGCACGCCGAAGACAACGGCCATCTAAGGACACCGAGCAGGTGCGATTAATCTCCGTCGCCCTGCTCCTGCGCCCCAAATAGAAGCAGACGGCAACCTAGAATGTACAGGTCAGGTACACGTCTTCAGGTTATGCTTTATGCTAATGTACTGTTTACAGGTTTACTGCCCATCTTTCCACTGCAGTTTCCAGACTAAACATTCTGACACAGTTTGCCCACCTTCGGTATCTTTAAGATAACACTGCACTCAACTAAAAACAGAACAACTGTGCCTGGTTTGCCTGTTTACATTTATTCATTTATTCAGACACTTTTTTTTCCCCAAAGTGACGTACAATAACCACTGTGCAGTATTTAGCAGACACCTTTATCCAAGGTGATTTATACTGGCAGATATGTTACAACTCCCTACAATCATTCACTCTCAAACCCAGTCTACCTCAGACGTGTGAGGAAACTCACACAAACACCACACAGGCTAAGTGAGGGCTGAACCCACCTACAACCACTGCCACAGTGCCACTATCCACCTCACCACCATACTGCCCTGCATGTAAGTCAGTAGTGTTTAAACTCTTCACTGAAGCCATTTGTCTCCCTTACCAAGCAAACTGCTCACTCCTGTTTCAACAACTGTGCTCTAGCTTCTGTGTCCTAATCCGGAAGACTTAACCATGGCAGGGAGTCTGGCTGGTTAGTAAATGCTGAGGACTGAGGTTTGAGTTTTGACTGAAGCCACAGCGCCACCTAGCTCCACATAGGTCAAGTCTGTTGCACCACGCAGGTCTGCTTCTCTGGCAGGTTTGGCGAGTCAATAAAGTGCTCAGGAAGCAGAAAACATTACAACACACATCCAGAGGCTACACGAAACATTTATTTTGTGCAATAAAAAATTGTGTTCACATTATTCTACATTTTTTTTAACCCCTGAAATTTTACAGTACAGTTAGTACAGAATGTGTATGTGTGGTTAAAATAAGTTTAGTTATTAATTTTCTATTTAGTCTTCAAGGGGATCTAAAGACAATTCCAACTGTATTAATAATTTCAGTTAATAATTACTGTGTAATTGTATTATTCAATTAAACCAGATTAGACAGAGTACTGTATAAGAAAAAGATATTTGAAAAACCCTGGTGTCAAAGATTAAAAGATAATTTTAAACCAGGCTTCATGAAGGAAACATCTGACTCCTGTAAGGAAAAGAATTAAACTGAATAGGATTTCACTGCCATTTGTCTTACAGAATATTTTTTCAGTTATGAATGAAAAGCTGTGCTGTTTCTCAGAATACAGGATCAAGCAGTTTGAGATGAATTTTCCTTCCTTTCATCATTCACAAAAATTAAACATTAACTTGATTGTGAACAGAAGCAGAAGTTCAGTTAATGCATCACAATATACATGCATACATTTCTACACACAAGCTACACACAATTCAACCATAGCTGATGTCCTGCTATACTGGGAGAGGCCTAGAAAGAGAAGTTGTGTGTTTAAACCATTTTATTGCTGAGTTCCACATTGTCAACAAGTGGCTTGGAAAACAGTGGTATTGTGGAATCGAGCCCTGAAAAAATGATCCCCTCTTTCAGACATGAGGAACCTAACCCTGTTTTACAGTTTAAACATCACAAATGAGGAGGATCTGGGACACCTGTCCACACCACACTGAGACCCACGACCTCAAGCCAGACAGGAAACAAATCCAAAAACAAACAAGCAAAAAAGAGCAGAGATGTCCGTCTCATGTTCAGAGTCCTGGACATGGTGGAACAAGGGGACCTTGAGGGCTTCCCACTCAGCCTGAATTTGGCACATGGGCCTCGACAGATTCGTCATTGAATAAATGTCATTCCTATCTTTGTGCAGTGACAAGCTGCAGTCTTCTGCCTGAAACAGTAGTCATATCCCCCATGTCTCACCCCCTCTCAGACACAACATCAAAAGATGAAGAGCAGCCTTGGAATAACATTTGGACCCGGAATGGACAGGATGGTTGTCTCTAGGCGATTCCCACCAAGGCGGCTGGATCGAGTTACTCCTGCAAGTTGACATGAAAGGGCCTCACTGTTGCATGTCCACAAGCCCACCCTTCTGTCCAGTATGACGGGATGGGACCAGGAAAGCAGACAAATAGACAGCCTGTCTTTGCCCCAGTGTGCTCTCCCTACATAACACAGCCAGGGTCACTTTTACTGTGTAATCAGGTGAACTCAGGCAATCTCTGGTGCTGCATTTTGACAAAAATAATAAACAAATCCCAATCTTGGAAAAAAATACCTTGCTTAATAACAAAGAAACAGTTTTATTAGAAAATTCAATGAGATCTGCGACCTTATGTGTGTGTGTGTGTGTGTGTATGATTTAAACATGACATGAAGCATCATCACTCTGCGTTTTTGAAAGGTTGCAACTTGCAACTCTGTAGGCAACATTTTCTGTGGAAGAAACTGTTGCTCTACACAATAAACACTACATACTTATTTCTTAGCTTAAGCAACTTCAGCTCCGTTTTGAATCATTAAAGTATACATTTTTATTCTGTGCGTATATAACATTTACATACGTAGTAATTACAATAACATTTTATTTGTAAATTTTGCATTTCCTTCATCATCTGTATGTATCTGTCTAAAATAATTTTTTGTCATATATATGCATGTGAACATTTGGTAATCTAGAATTAGAAGTGCAAGGGTGGCCGGGTCGATTCTTCCCTACAGATAACAAAAACCGTCGTCCTGCCACGTACAGGCTCATTGCTGAAGGTTTTTGAAATGTCTCCTCCCTCCGTTGTAGGATACCTGGTCCCATGTAAAATGTGTTTGTTTCAGCAGCAGGTGTCAGTGGCACCAGGACACGGCAGCGTTTATGGAGGTGACCGTAGTACTGCAGAGCGCTGCCACTGTAAATCTCGGCGTCGGTAACAGGAAGGCCGTTGCAACCCATTACCATAAATCTGGCAAACGCTAATTTGATGGGAGGCGGTATCTGTCTGCTGTGGGGCCCGTCTAGACGGTCTATTGAGAAACTCTGTAGCAGGCTGTTTCTTCCCCGTGACGCCCTCTGGACACAGAAATGTGAGGCACAGACGGATCAAAGTGAGCGATTTCCATTGCCATTGAGGCGAAAGAGACCCCCGTGTCCATACTCGCACTTACAAAAACTCCTCAAGACCTAATTTAACGGACATCTTTAATAAACACGCTGAACTGCGCGTACATGTTAAGTGTGTGTAAGTGCACTTCCCACACGTCGGAGTACAATGCCGTTTGAGAAGCGACTTTATTTAAGACATAAATAAATGGAATAACAATAACGGGTTGGCCCCATAGAGCCCACTTCAGGCACAAATTGCATCCTGGGCCGGATACACCCCCGGGAACGGGTCTAATTAGTCCTGAAATGAAGTGGAACTGAAGAGAGCGCACACAAAGGCGAGCACCACGCCCCCGGAGGGTTCGCACGAGGAGAGTCGGGGCAGGTCCGAGGGCGCCGACGGCGCGGCGGGCACACATTCACGCTGAGGGGCCGAGGGGGCCCCCGAGCAGGGCCCCTCGGCGACTCCCCCACACATGGATACGCCCCATTCTCGAGCTCCCACACACCGAGCGTGCAAAACACATGCTGCCATTACGCAACGCTAACATCACTGCAGTAAAAATAATCATAACAGTAACAACAATAGCTGTCATAATGAGTGAGGTCCCTCGCCTCTACAGCATGACAGCATGATGCAAGTAAACAACAGCACAAATAAACAACGGTTGCACTGGAGGGGTCTACTCTTGTTATTGCTGGCAATGGCCGTTTCGCATGAGTCCTTTCTGGCTGCCAGGAAGCGAAACCACAGTTGACCGAAAACCAGAATGACCATCTCCGCACAGTGCTTGGGGCCTGTATAAAAATTTTAAAAATGTTCACTTTTCGAAAGTAAATCTACTCATTTTATATTTAGGCAGATGACTGAAAGGCACTTTGTTAAGAGAGGCAGGGTTGTGGCGGGGGAGGGGTTGTTAGTGTGTCGCTGAAAGGCCCACCTACAGGAATGTTTTGATGTTTTTCTCCCTTCATGCAGCCATTCGGGTTCGAGCCCTGCCTAACTGGCGCACATGCGGGGCATCCTATTTACCACAATGGATGGGGGAGGGAGGACGAGCAGCGGTTGGGCATTTAGGAATATAAATCTCCTAATTAGGAAGGGTGATTAGCTTGAACATATTAGCATAAGGCGGCAAAACCTTTGGTTTCCCTACACAATATAGCGAAAAGATGCTTTCCGCTCCGAGACAGAGGATCAAAGCCAGAGGGCCCCCTTTTGAAAGTCCTGACTAATACAAATGTGAGGGAGTGCTGGGAGTGGAATGGGGGCAGGGGGTTGGGGGGGGGCAGGGTGGGGTACGGTGGCTCTCGCCGCTGGAACACATTTTCGTGTAACTTGTATTTTGCTGAAGATGGCTCTAATTTTTAATAAAAACAAATTTGTGAGGCTTCCTTTTCTTCCCGCAAGTGTGGGAAAGTTTCTAATATAAACATGCCAAGGAACAACTGTAGGAGGTGTCAGAAACTCAGATTTGTTAGAAATGGGGGATGGATTTAATCATCTGCTGAGAAATCATTTCCTTGGAACAACCAGAAACTGAAAATTAATTTTACAACAATGAACTGTTGTCTTGTTTATAGATACCACTTCCTGTATAAATCAGGATAGGAACATGTACAAACTGCAGATTGGATGTCTTTATCAATTTTTAAATAAACATCTATCCCACTTCTGCTGGAAAAAATCTGCCATTTCCAAAAAGCAAATGGCCAGAGCTGCTAGGAAAATCTTTTATGTCTTAAATGTTTCAAATGTCATAAAATGTGAAAGCTGTTAGGGGAAACTATCCCCACATTTAATATGGGAAAAGGGAATTTTCCAGCATGGAAGAAAACCAGCTTCATTGTTTTACAGCACTGGTTATTAAAGCACAGTCGAAAAATCTATATAACAATTTTAAAAACTTGTTCAGTCTTGAAAAATGAAAAGATGTGAAAGATGCTGAAAAGGAACTTGACGTTGGAATAAAGTAACACGAGAGGTGCACCACGGCACAGGCACACCTGGCTCAAGGTGACCATAACACAGATCGAAGTTGCAACCGTTCCGGACATTGCAGGAGGATTTGTCCTGGACTGAGAGCAACACCAAACAGGAAGCCCTCTGATCTGCATCATCCCAAAGCTGGACAGCCCTAATTACATTAGTGTCTGAATTTCATTTGTCTATTGTATTTCAGCCACGGGGTTATAAAAATAAAGCGCCGTTTCTTATCCAACAACCACACAAAGTGCTGGTGACCACAGATGAACCCGCTGAAGGCCTGAGTACTAAAACTGTGGAACACAGCAGGTCATCTCTGACCATTTGCTTGTGTTCGGTCATCAGTCAGGATGGCTTTCAGTGAACCACACACCCAGAGATGGACGTGAGAAAACACCTTCTCTTGCTGAAAGCATCGCGAGGACTTTTGAAAAGAATTTGTCCCTGCTGGTGTGTCCTCCTGCCACCTTCTCTCAAAGACCAACACACTCAATGCAGTATCCATTATTACTTGGGTATCACCTCACATGACATGGTGGTACACAGGTTTGTATGGCCTTAAAGTTACCACAGCGAAGGCCACACTAACAGCTGCACAGGGACCACCAGCACTGTGACTGAAGCAGGAAGCTGGCTGCCAAAAGTCTGCAAGCCACGTGAAAAACAACACAACTGGCACTCTGACCAAAATGTATTTGATCTTTTTTCCTGCTATTAAATTTCTGTGTTTTAACTATAAATGCTCCTTTAGGAATTTGCCCCCATGTGGCGTCATGGCGACCATCCTGCTGTCAGACACAACTTTAATTGCAAGCATAAGCAACAGCACTGCAGCCTATAGGACCTCTGGCCCGGTATCTGCATATATATCTCCAGAGCCTGGTATCTCCACGTATGACTGGCTGGCTAAATGGCCCTTAGTACCAACACCTTACCTTGTTTTTCTTCTGGAATGAAAATGACATAATTATATATAATGCATAATTTACCAATTGTAAAGGCATGATGTTAAAAATTCTCTTTTTTGTAAAATATATTTTAAATATGTGATTATAGTTGAGAAAATTTTTGCTATGATTGACATGTTGAAAAAGCCTTTCTAGGCCCCTTTTGTGTGTAACTGAATTCTGGTAGCTTCTTGACCTTCTATTTGCAGGTTTGATAACTATTTTCCTTGGTGCTTTCCTCCGAGATAGAAATAGCCTGATGGTCTCTCTCCATGTTCCTCACTCACGGCACCAAGGTTGGGTGCACAGAAATCTAAATGGCAATGTAAAAAACATATATTAAATGACATATTGTCCCCATAGTTTAATATGCTTCAGTCATTCCTAGAAAGTCTGCATGCAGCCTGAGCTCTTTAACTGTAAGTTCTCCACAATATGAGGGACAGATTCAACCTAATTTGCATGTAATGCAATAAGATGATAAAAAAGAGCATTTCTGCAGTAAGTGGATCCAGTCCCACAAGCATCACACAAATTGGCAAAAACTCTTTCTGGATGGTGTTATTGGCACACTCATGAGTGACACTTGGCCCACCTCAGACACAAAAAGTCACAGCTACAATCATGGTGCCTCCTTGTGAAGCATCCATGTAAGGCTGTCTGAGACACGGCAGAAGAAGGCAGGAAATACGCAGCTTGTATTCAGTGCTAAGCATTTGCCTGCTATTTGTAATAATAGTAATGCTAACTGAGGTTTTATTCAGGTGCACAGCCACAATGGAATACAATAGTAGTGTATTTACTTGTACATAACTTTACATACCTTTGTTCAGCGTCACTTACATTTTTTCTCAATTTATAAATCTATATATTTTTCCTAGAAATAAACAGAGTTATGAATATTTCTTAAAAGTACAACAACAAAGCTCCTCCAGGGCTTGAACTTGTGCTGCATGCAGCCTGAAGCTCTTAAATATTACAATTTCACAAATGACAGAACAACGGACTAGATAAACACTGAACCTAAATAATAAATATTATGCTATTAATTACCTTTGTTCTTTCTTCATTTGCAACAGGTTAGAAAATACTTGTTCATATTTCCTGTACATGCTGTCCCTCTCCTGTTCTGCTACTGGAGGATCTACATAATAAAACAAATGCGTATTTGCTCGTTGACCACTTTATTAGGTACACATAGCCGTTCGTACATACAGTTTGCACTGGGAAATGACACTGCACATGATTGTGACTCAGTATATAAAGCACACAGACAATGTCTAGAAGTCCAGTTACTATTTGAATGTATTGCATGTGTGGTCTAAGGGACTTTGAACATTGGTTGTTCAATGGTGCCAGGTGTGCTGGTTCAAGTATTTCAAAAACAGCCAACCTTGTACTTTGCACACTATAACTCAACAAACATGACAGTGCCCCGACTTTACTACAGTAGCTTGTACTGTCCCACCTCTCAAGCCAGTAAAGCACCTTTGGGACAAGATGGAATTTGATGTTAACAGTAGGAAAACTTTCCTTTAAAAATCCAAAGCAGGAACTGCATAGCTCCATCCATCATACAGGTAATATTTCTCCCATTTTTCTTGCTCAACTGCTGCTGTCTACACAATGCTTTACAAAGTGCATTTGAATGCTCATTTGTAGAAGGCTGGAGCCAGTGTTCAAACATATCTAAATAGTTATATAATAATACATTAAAAAACAGGCAGCACACCCCTCTGTCCAACCAGTTTATCTCCAAACCCTCTATAAGAGCTGCACTGAAAGGTGAATTTCAACTTCAGACAGAAATTATAGCATCGGAGGAAACCACAACATGAGCCTGACAGCCCAGTTCATCATTATGAGATGATACTGCATTGTGACCAAAAAATGCCAGCACAATATCAGGAGTTTATTAAACAAACGTGTGTACGACTGATGTGGCTCAATGTGGGATGTTCTTTTCATCAACAATGATGCAGAAGAGCTAACGGAGCCAACAGTGTTTCACTGGTGTTGTACTGCCATCTGTTGGTTGCTGAAGGCAGCACGGGGCAGCTGGGTGACTTTTCCACACATTCAGCGTCTGTTGAAACGCTGAAACAAAAGCTGCAATAAAACAACAAATCAGTTACAACTAACGGCCTTGATCACATCAAAATGTTTCATGAAAGTGATATCACAATGTGCTTCTAAAAAACTGGAGAAAACTGAAGACATTTGAAGTATTGTAATTGCACTGTTTCCTTTATTCATTTTTTTGTGGCTAAAAATAGCTACAGTAAAATATGCCACCCATTAAAATGAAGGGTCAATAAGGTTGAACTCAGCTGAACTCACACCACATCAAAACATTTAATGCAATATACACTGCGCCCTAAAAACATCTCTGCACAGCACACTTTACATTTGTTAAATGAGATGCTACGAGATGTTTCAGTGCCTAAGTTGATGGCAGCAGACTCTCCGCAACTGTCCTCTACCACTTTTCTTAGCAATACAGTTCCCTTCATTCATTCCATCAGCCAAACTCCCTCACTCTTTTGAAAAGGTCAAATGAAACTTTTACAAATACTACTCTCCATTTTTACAAATCAAAAGGGTCAGTGATCTGGAACCAAACCTGGAAAATAAACAGTTTGAATGAGACAGCAGAAAATCACACAAATGCATATACACGTGCGCACACACACTCACACACACACACACACACACACACACACACACTGTAGACTCGCTTCACCTCATCAAGATCAGGCTCTTCAATAGACTCACCCATTTCACTTTTTTGACCAAGCTGCAACCTTTATCCATCATAAATATTGTTTTTCATCAGACTGCTGTAAGACTTCATGATTCTCCACATTAACCATCTGGACACCTAAAATTAATGATCAGTCTCATAGAATTATGTTTTTTTTAACAAATTTTGTACAATTATGCATCTTGTCAAATGTGACTGGATATGAATGTGTGAGACTAACAAAGAGTGAAGAATGTCAAATACCAAATTCAGGACACACACAAACAGCATTATTTCAGATGAATGAGGTTCAAAGACCATAAATTCCAAAAAGTGGAAAACTTTTTATCATACAAAACATCATTAGGTGATCATGTTTTATAACCACTTTATCGACAGCTTTAACTTCTAAAAATTTGATCATACGATGAAAACCTGCATCAAATACAACCAGCATTTAACCTCGGGTCTCTGCACCACAGAAAAAAACCCTGCATGAACACAGGGAGAACATGAGAACAAACTCAAGACAGACAAGGCTGACTGAAGCCCACCACCCAGGAGATGTGGGCTAGAACCTCCCTCCCCACAAAACTCTATACTTTTTAAATAGTGTGATCTACCGTCTACCTTCTACCTAGTGTGATCAACCATGTGCACCAGTTTTACAGCCCAAAGTCATTTTCTCTACTTTGCCTCTTTTCCAGGACTGATACCACATTGAAGTGCTGTCACTGTAGGCCTCAGGAGGTGACACATACCCTGCAGCTTTTGAAAGTAGGCTGTGTGAAGGTGAGTGCCACACCTCTGGGGGGACAACTACAGAGAAGATCTCATGCAGCATCAACCCACAAACTCACAGCCTTAGAAAACACTAGAATCTTCACCTCGCATTTACCAGCATGGTTCCTAGAGAAGGTTTTACTACAGTAATGAGCTGCTGAAAACAGATGAATTACATGTGACAATCCACCAAACCACTGTAACTATTATCAGAACAGTAATATCTGTATACACTGGGTTGAATGCATGCAAACTATGCCGTATACAGTAATATTTTACATTTCTTTTTCTTCAGCCTGTGCCCTATGTACACAGCAGTCATGTAGGAAACGTTATTTTGCCCTTACTAAACACATTTCCTACAGTTCACAATTCCTTTGTTCCCAAACACAGAGAACATTACTGTTGCGCTCAATTCTTTATAAAAAAAAGATGATGAAGTCGCGTTTTTAACAAACACAGTGATGAGTTTTTATTTTTTTATTTCGGTTCAGTGATACTGCAGGAGGGGGTGTGAGGTGTGCGGAAACAACAACAACAACAACAACAGCAACAACAACAACAACAACAACAACAACAATAATAATAATAATAATAATAATAACACACCGTCCGGATGCTGATTACTCTCCTGTCAGGGGAGTTTTACCACAGTTTACCTTACTGTGTAGATTCCAATTCGGCAAAGGGACGCGAAGAGCTGCGCGCACTCGGACATGGAGCCGGCAGGTAGCATCTCTCTCCCTCTCTCACACACACACACACACACACACACACACACACACACACACACACACACACACACACACACACACACA